>PVJH01018949.1:0-44070 GCA_004026705.1 Nesogale talazaci
TATGACAAAACAATAACAATGTATAAAGTATTGAGGGTTGGAGGGGAGGAGGGGAGGAGAAACCAGGGGAAGAGGGGAAGGAATGGAAAAGCCGATACTAGGGCCTTAAGGGAAAAGGTGGACGATTGGAGAACAATAATAGAAGTGGACATGAGAGGGTGCTTGACGAGTATGCTTATTTATATATTGTGAAAAACGATTTATGAGCTCCCAATAAAATGATTGGGGGAAAAAAAAGATGTAATATTGTTTGACGACAAATCTTGTTCTGGATGTCCATCAACTTCCTAAACAGATGAAACTGTCAACAAAATTTGCGCACTCATGCTCAAAGACCAACTAAGGACTACTGAAGAGAAGGAGAAGTTATCTGTACAGCTCAGATCAGCAAATTTTAATAGAAGATTTGAGAATGAAAAGGGCCATTGTTAAATTTGTGCCTCGGGTACTGACTGAGAAGGAAAAGGAGAGTCAAGTGGAAATAGACCTTGCTTTGAAAAGAACAGCTCTACAGCAACCCCAGATGATGAGGCATGGTGCTATTCTTACGATCCCAAAAGCAAGCATCAATCAAGCCAATGGAAGACACCATTGACACCTTGTCCAAATAAAATTTCGTCTTGTGAGGGCTGAGCCCTGGTGGCCTAGTGGTTCTATGCTGGACTGAGGCCCACAGGGTTGACAGTTCAAATCCAGCAGCAACTCTCCAGGAGCAAGGGCTGGGTTTCCTACTCCCACCAGGGCAGTGATGCCATATACAAAAAGAAAAAGGAAAAAAAAATAATAAAATTTTTAAAAATTTCATTTTGTGAAATCAAAGATCAAGACAATGCTCATTTGTTTGTTTGTTTGATGTGAGGGGGATTGTGCATTTGGAGCTTAAATATATAGCTTTTGGGGAAAACATTTGTTTTGGGGGGTAATCCCTCATATATACAGGGAGATTGAACTTAAAGACAATTGCTTGTGTAGCTGTAGAGATTGGCAAATTCTCCTGACTCACTCAATTATAGCGGCTGAGAAACCCAAGATTAGTTGGTCAGATGGCAGGCTGCTGGCTATGGTGGCAAATAATACATGGTGAACAAGTAAGATAACAGCCTACTATTTCATGTGTTACGGAGGACAATTACTACGAGGATTGGCAGACCATTGGCTCCAGGTCAAATAACCAGAGTCCAGATGATAAGTTAGATACAAAATCCAGATCATTAGCGACCAATGACATTTCCTTTCAAATGATTGAGCTGAGAATAGCAAATCTCATTATGGAAATAATTAAATTATATCAGATACTATGAGATCTGATTGCCAAGCAACTGAGAGTCACAGCCCAAAGTGACACATAACTTCAACCATCACATGTAACTTAGATCAGGAGCACCTGAGACCTTAAAGAAACATCCTTGGCTTTTAACACTTAATTGACCTTATGAAGACCTGCCTAGCACAGTAATTGTGAGACTTCTTTTTTTTCCGCATCACTACCCTGGTGGGCGTAGGAAGCCTAGCCTTGCTCCTGGAGAGCTGCTGCTGGATTTGAACCGCCAACCCTGTGGGCCGCAGTCCCCACACACAACCATTGCGTCACCGGGGCTCAATTGTGAGATTTCTCGACTCTTAGTTATGGAATTGTTAAATGAAATCCTCGACACCCTCATTCTCTTCTGAACTTATCAGGATATTATGAATTGATTCATGAATTGATTCAGTATGAGGACTTTTGTTCCTCTAATGTTGTCTCTACATTCCCTTAAAAAAGGGTCTCAAAAAATGTCATTAATTCTTGTATCTCCCTTAATAAGTTTAAATAGAAAAACAAAAGCTATTTTAAAGTTCCAATGAGTCCCCAATAAAATGATTAAAAAAACAAAAACAAAAGCCTATTGATTTTGCAATTTGAGTAGCACAGTATATTCAAATGTTCAAGAATTTGAGTCTTTTACAAACCTTTCCTGCTGCTTGTCGATCACTGCTAAAAATTACAGTATCCTCATTAACTGGAGGTACAGAGGTCATAGATTCAATTATTACTGAAAAATCAAGCAGAACAGATATTGCATTTAATCTGAAGTTATCCACAATCACTTGAAAATAGATTTAAAGTAAACATACTACAGTAACTATTCACCTTGGGTAAAGAATCTACCACAGTGTAGCATAGTGAGGAGATTGCTCTATATTTCAATTTACTGCAAAATGCTACAATTAAAAAGAATTTGAATATAACGTGTCAATGTAACAAATCCTCAATTATCATCAGATAGTCAATACATTCAAGCAGTATACATTTTCTCAAGCAATTCTTACAAAAAAAATTAACTATATAACATCATAAGCTTCTATTTTAACAGAAATCAGCCTATAGGCCTAGGTAATCTTTTTCACAAAGCACTGATTACTGATTATTTACAGATATATGGGCAGGGGAGGGAAGAATGCAGGCTGCTAAAATAAAGGCATACTAAAGTATCGTCATCTCAATAAATGCTGTAAGAATAAGAGCATTCAGAGGAATTTCTATAATTATATTGAACTTCCTTTCTCAAAGAAGCAAAATCATTATCCCACTGGTCTAGTATTTGTGCTAGCTCTAAATGTTATGACTGCCAATCTACCTCAATAGACGGATAAAAAGATAGAACACCCCAAATGACATTTACCCAAATCAGTAACAAGTAAAACTACTCTCCTACCTAAGCAGCTCTACTTGTTAAGTAAAATGTATGAGCTCAGATTCTTAAATTTCACTCTTAAGAATATTATATGTATCCTAAATAATTTCAACATGTACACATAAGCAACCCTATCACGAGACAACACAGTTTTGGTTAGATCCACTCATGGACTAAAGATATACAAAGCTCTTGAGTTGAACTGTGTCCTCCAAAACATGTACTATAAATTCTAACTCCTATGGACAGAATCAGGATTTGGGGAAGGCTTATTAACAACCTTTAATATACAGATGAAAACCTGACTTCCTCAAAGTGAAGACTTGAATCAATTACTGATGAGGTGCAATGACGGCAGTCCTCAATTTGTATTTCAACTCAATGTAAAGAAAACAGAAATCTTAACAAATACATCAATAGGTAACATCATAACAAATGGATAACAAACCATCGTTTTCAAGAGTTTTGCCTTCCCTCAATCCAAAACCAACATTAACGGAAGCAGCAGTCAAGGCAGATTATCAAGAAACACACCGCACTGGGTAAATCTGCTACACAAGACCTTTTTACTGGTTGAAGAGCCAATTCAAACAGTGCAGTTTGTAGGCTAGCCTATACTTGTACAATTTCCTTTTGTCAATAGCATTTTAAATTCTATACCACTGGCTAAATTAATGACACTATCAAGAGAATTACCTTATGTCCTCAGGGAATGATTGCTAATGTTCTCTATCGTAAATAACAACACTGCCTCGGCCTACAACATCCTCACAATTGCTCTGTTCTTGCAGCCACTTCATCTATGTTTCTCTTTGAGTTCCTCCTCCTTTTTCACTGTCCTACTTTACCAAGCATGATATTCTTCTCCAAGGACCTCTCTCTCCTGATAACACATAACAAGTATATGAGACAAAGCCTCAACCCTTCTAGCTTCTATGGAGTACTCTGGTTGTACTTCATCCAAGACAGGTATTTCAGCAGTCCACGGTATAGTGAGTATTCTTCATTAACTCATAATTCAAATGAATCAATTCTAAAGTTTTCCTCATTCTTTGCTTTTTAACCCTTTCAAGATTCCTTGTGTAGCAAGTATGTCCAGTGTAATGTGTTATTTTATTTCTTGATTGTTACTTCCATGAGGGTTGATTTTAATATTTTCTGTTTATCATGGTCTGTATCTCAGGTCGATAGTTCTAGCTGTGAGGATTATGTTTTCCTTACATTGGCTTTTGTTTTTACCAGTTAAGCACTCCAAATTCAGCACAGGCAAAGTTGTGTCATAAGTATATTGAAGATTTCTAATAAGGTCTTCCCCAATTCAGATGCCGTGTTCCTTACCACATGCACAGTCCAACTTATTGGATAATTTGCTCGGCACAAAGAGTGCATACATACCGTGAAAGGACACAATGCTGACACACCTTCCTAATCTTAATTCATGCAATATTCCCTTATCCTGTTTATGCAACTGCTTAGTCTAGACAGGTCCCAATGTGACCACAATTAAGTGCTCTGTAATTGCTATTTTTTACAGTTATCCATGATTTAGTTTTATGTCATTTTTTTCCAGGTATATCTTTTTTTTCTGTAAAATGCCCCTGTTCCTTCATAACTTATAAACATGATTTATACTGAGGGTGGGGGGAAGGGGGAGGGCTAGGCTGTGGGCCAAGGACGCTCCTGCTTGCTTCCCCAGAAGGGGACCTGGGCCCCTAGGGGTTGGGAGTCCCCTGACACTCTTTTTTTTGAGGTGTCTGGTGCCCCCCTGCTCAGTACCCAAAACACCAAAGGGCCCCTCAATTCCAGAATCCCTGCTGGTGCTCCCTGGGTCACTGAGCACACACTGCCAGAATTCGAGCTCAGGATTTGCAGCTGATTCAGGACCTGCAGCTCCACATGGCACTCTTCAGCTGCTAGGATGAGGGGTCCCCCTCCTTCCGACTGTTGCTGACCTCGACTGTTCCTGACCTCCGATGAGGTAGGAAAGGTAAAGGGAGGGGAGATGAGGCCTCCCCTCTGTGGTCAGGGGAAGGTAGGTGGGGCTGAAGGAGGGAGGGTTTGAAGGAGGGCCTCAGGGCGGGGTTCAGCCTAAGGTCAGGCAGAAGCAGCACTGGAACTTGTGTTTGCTGTGATTCAGGAAGGCCCCAGCTCCTGGGTCAGGGGTAATGGCGGCAGCTCCTTCTCCAGCGTGGTGGCCAAGACCCAGTTGCTGTCCACGGAGTCTTAGAAGAGGAGGTTGGCCTTGGGCAGGTCCAGCTGGTTGCCAAAGTAGACACTGGCCTGAAACTCCACACCCACCTGCAGTTGGTCACTAGCTTTGTGATGGTAGTACATTGCATGCATGCCAGTCTGGCCCAGTGTTACTGTTGCTAATCAGTTGTTCAATGTGTATTTCCCTGCTAGAGGCATGACCATGCTCTCCTATCCAGACCGTTGGTGGTAAACCAGCTCTCTCTGTGGGGCCAGACAAGGCATGATGCTCTGGAGGTACTGGGCGACGAGGATTCCTGAGCCCACCAGGATGTTGGGGTTCCCCAGGTGACAGCTGCTGTCGGGAGTCCTGGTACTCCCCATCCACCTGTTGGTTGACAAACTTGGACTGCTAGATCTGGCTGGTCACCTTGGACCGGAGGCCGGGGCCCAGCTGGTGAATGACCTGAGCAATGAAGCCTCCGCTGTTGTCCATGTCGCCCACCAGCATGGGGAACGCCCCGGTGGGACTTAGCTGCTTTGTCCCCACGTACATGACCCCAAAGTGGCAGTTGGACTCCCCGACTGTGCTGAGGGGAACTGTATGATTGCCCTAGAAATGGATACTCAACCCTTTGCTGACTATGAGTTTGACACCCTCCATCTGCACTTCTGGTGGCACTCAGGTGTGGCCGGGTTGGGCAGGCGGTCGCAGGCCCCATGGTCTGAGCCTCACCCAGCGCTGGCCCCAGTGCCCAGGCCGCCTCCGAGCGGTGGCAGAGTAAGGTTATCCCAAAGTGGGCGCGCGCAGGAGGCCCTGCGGCCCAGTGGGCAGCCAACATGTTCCCCGTGGTCCTTGGCGGTGGTGGCACCTGCTACTGCTCCTGGCCTGGGATCCGCTCCCCTTTATGTTATTTTTTTTCTTTTATTTAATTTTTAACATAATTTTTGCCTCTTAATTTGTTATGACTTGATCAATATCCATGTTATCATTCCACAGTTCAATCACGTTGAGCAGAATTGTCTGTGCATAGATAGGTCAACAGCTTTCTGGAATTCTCTGCTTTTTGGTCCAGATTCTTCCAGTGTCACCAACGTTATTCCTCCTGCCTCATCCATTTCTGAATTATGCTTGTGTATCTGACACCTACTTGTAGATGTACTGTTGCAATATTTTCAGAAAAATTTTACCTTAATCTATTACTAGAATTGTTCACTAATTTTTTAAAGCTGCTGGATCATTTTCTTTGGAATAGGCATAAATATTAAATCAATTTTGTTTTTCGGTAATGTGTTCAGTGTAGCTTGGATTTCTTTCATCAATGCCATCAATTTTTGAAATAAGCAACCTCTTAAAATGGCTAAGCGTCAACCAATTCTTTTTCATACAGTGACCGTATTCGCACAGTCTTTTTGGGACATTACTAAAATCAATATTGTAACTCGAGCCTTCAGTATTTTCTTCAGTTATTTCAACTTAACATTGATAATGTTATTTCTTTTTGGCTTTCTCGCGTCAGGTTTTTTCACACCTTCCTTTTGACTTCTCCAGGTGCCCTTTGAAATTTTCTGCTCAGTATTTTTACTTCATCATTCCATTCACTTTAGCTATTTTACATTCAAGAGCAAGCTTCGTAGTCTCTTCACACATCCACTTTGATATTTTCTTTCTTTCATGTCTTTTTAATACCATTTGCTTTCTTCGTGTACACTATTCTTGGTGTCATCTCACAACTTCCCTGGTCTTCTGTCAACAATGCTGAATGTTTCAAATCTGTTTTGAGAAGCTATCTAAATTCAGGCAGGATTTTATTGAATTCACAAATGCAAGTATTTTGTGCTCATGGAATTCATTTCATTTTCTTTAGCTTCAGTCTGAACTTGTAAAGAAGTTTTTGCAATAACGAAGTAACTAGACTCTCTAAATTCTATCAAGTAGTCTCCAGCTTCATTTCTACCACCAGTGACATTTTCCAATTGCTGATGCTGCATCTTATTTCCAATTTTAGCCTCCAATCACCATTAATTATCAATGCATTTTAATTGCATGTCTGTTCATTTCAAGCTGAAGAAGCTTGTAAACATTTTTATTAGTCATGTCATCATTTTCTTAAGTAGTAAGTACAGAAACGTGAGCAATACTTTTGTTATTTGGGCTTCTTTTGCAGATGTGGTAAAATGGAATTTTGTAATACGATTCTTCTATTGATTTCTCTGTAACTCTGACTAAATGACTGAAATGACTGGGCGAGACCAGGCAAGGACAGTGTAGTGAGCTCTAGCTCAAAGACTGGTTAGTCTTGTCATTCTGTGTAAGAGCAGTCTCAAAAGCAGTAACAGAGAGAACATGAACATCCACTAGCGTGGTGCATGCAAGATCCCTGCTGAGTGCTGCTGGCACTAGAGCTCTAGTTCTGAGAGCAGAGACCGTGAGACTTCGAGACAGACAGTAGGCAGGCTTGCTAGCCCACAAAAGAATGTGGAAGCCAAGGCCTGAGAGGCTGAGAAGAAATGCTTCTGGGGCACCAAAGACTGCATACTTGATGTTTTCACATACTAGCTTATGAAAACCTGATAACTTTTCTAACAGACCCTGATAAGCATTGTCTGAGTTCTATGTGCCACTAGAATGGATTAACAAACTCAACATGAAGTAGAGTGCTGTATGAAAGTTGGTAAGTGTCAGAAAAGAGGAAAAGGGCGAGGGGGAGTCATGCCTAACCTCTGGCGTCTCGTGGCCATCAGCCTTGGACTGGTGTGGTGTTGGAGTCTTCTCCCTTGTACAGTCAGAGGTGGTCAGACGTGGCCTCCATGTTATTTTCCTCAGAGGTGCATTATTATCTCATCACAGATGGCACTGTACCTGGACAGCTTTTGAAATGTTCCATGGACACTAAGTCACTCTTCATGAATCTGTCATTTCAAGTGTAGCAAACTATTTGACTGTTGGACTTAAATGATTAGTACCAGTCCACAATCACAGATAATCTAGGATACTGGTCTCTGTGAGTTCCATTTCCGTTTGGTGGCTTCCTGCTTTCGTAGATTCATATAGCGGAACTATAAGAACGAGGCATCAGGCTAGCAGGAAGACCCAATACCAACCTGCTACAGAGATTAACACAATGTTGCTTGCTAGAAGTGAAGAGGATTTCAAGGATTTTTGATAAAAATCAAGACTACAGCTTGATTATTCACTGGACTACAGCTTACCATATCAATGTGAAAACTGGATTGTGTATAAAGAAGACTGCAGAAGATTTCTTTGAATTTTGGCGCTGATAAAGAATAATGAATAAACAAGGGCTGCTGTAAGAATGAACAAATCTGTCTTGGAAGAGTACAGCCACAAAGTTTCTGGGAAATAAAGACAGCAAGACTTCAAATCACTTCCTTTGACTACAGTTATCAGAATAGATAAGTCTCTGAAGACCATAGTGCTTGGTAGGGGCAGTTAAGAGAGACAAAGGAAGAATCCTCAGAGGATGGCTTGATTCAGTGGCTGGAAAAGCGAATTCAAGCACGACAACGGCTGTGATAGAGCATGGGATCAGGCCGTGCTTCCTTCTAGGGGCTATGAATTCACTGAAGGCAGAAACAACCCCATGGGTACCTAACAACATATACCTGCCTAAGGTGAAGTTACAAAAACTGGTAACTGAATAGTTTTTTGTTAGTTTCTTTGTTTTGCTTAATTTCAGTATTAAATCAGAGAACTTTCTAATTTACCAGAGTATAAGATAGAACTCCAATCTGATTTGTAGAATAATTCCTTCAGTGCAACCACTGCTTAATCTGTTGGATAGGTGAATCTACAATATCTTATTACATGGATAGACAAAAAAGGATTTGATAAATGCAATTAAAGTTAAGGCCACAGATATGAGATTATTCTAGATTATCAAGGTACATAGTAGCTAATGATCTGTGTTCTTAAAAGCAGGCTATAAACAGGAAAAGATGTATTACTGAAGAATCACTGATCTGCTGCATAATTGGCTTTGGTAGTAGAAGGGTCATAAAAGTATGCAATCTTTAGAAGGTGGAAAATTAAAGACAACAGATTCTTTTACAGAGACCCAGAAAGGAACACAAGTCTGCACATATGTTGATTTTCACCCTGCAGGACTTCTAATGATAGTATAACATAATAAATTTGTGACATTTAAGCTCTTATGTTTCTGGTAGCTTGTTACAACAGCAACAGAAAACAATGCATCAAAGCAAAAAAAAAAACTGTGCTACCTGAGCAAATAAAACCAAAATTTTTCCCTTTAAATTTAAGGCCTATAAGGTTAATATTATCATATATACTTATGTATAAGCCAAGTTTTTCAACACACTTTTTATGCAGTTTTTGTGGTAAAATTAGGTGCCCCAGCGAATATTCAGATCAGCTTATATTTGAGTTTATAGGCATATATTTCAAAGATAATTTTAATGTAATTGTGCAGGTCTATATATATAGTATTATTCATAAAATATTTACATACCTAATTTGTCAATAATACTTGAAACCATTCCGAGAGGTTTTAATTCGATATCTTCAGGAAGAATAATAGAGAGTTCTTCAACATATGGTAGTTCCTATAATATAAAATGCATTACATAGTTTTCCAGGTTCACAGATCTAACACAAAATCAAGAAGGTAAATCTTCTATTTCAATTTCTAAAGATGTAATGTTGGTATTTATAACATCTCTTTAATGTCATCCTTTTTTAGTGTGGTACTGTTTTCTACATCTCACTTGAGGATTCTCTGGAACTAAAGTAGACAGCCTAAATCCACCCATACTAACAATATAGACATAAGACAGTATTTCCGATTTTTTCAGCTACCCTGATTAAGAAACAATAAAAATAACTACTGCTAACGAACCCAGATTAGGGAAAGGAACAACTTAAATAGTATCATTCTGGGGTCAAATAATTCTACCAGTAATTATATTTTTTCCTAAAAGAGTTCATTTATACAGTTTAGTTGGTCAATTACTTTGGGTGAGATAAAGAGTTAATAAACAAAGACACCAAGCAGGAATCTCTTCTAGGATTGTATGTAGAAAAAATGCTATCTGGTGTCATCAGGAAAAACAGAAATGCGACTGGCCAGTAAATAAAGCATTCCCAGGAAGAGAATTACATTTCAATGCTACATTTAGATAAAAGTTAAATTTCCTTCCATCTGAAGATTTCTTTACCAACTTTCTGACCTAAATGAATCCCAGTTGCTATAGAAACTGTAAACCGGTATAAAGATGAAACATATATAATCATAAACCGACCTTAGGCTTTAGCCTAATTAAACAGAACTTCTATTCTAGACCCTTGTCAAATGATCAATATTAACTCTCAGAAAGTTTTTCCTTAAAAAGATTTGGATTATAGAGATTCCAATCCTTTGGTGACTGATACTGCTGTGCTTCTTCCATGTGGACTTGGATGACATCTCACTTACATGGCTGCTTGTTTGGAGACAAGCCTTTAAGACTCCAGATGCCATTTTATCTAATAGCTGGGCACCGTCTAAATTCTTGACCACATTTTGCTACAATACCTTTATCTCCTATGTTCTATTCCTGAGGGCAAGTATCCAGCAGGGCCATGCTATACGAACTGATTATTCTTAAATTGAAGCTAGGATTTAGTGCAAGCCAAAAGCCCATTTCTGATTTTCTCTTAATTTTTTATTATTTGGTTAATACATATGCAATATATAATTCAATCATGTCAAGATTGTATGAATGCTTCTGTAATGCTTCCAACCACACTTTTCCTTCCTAGACTCAACACTGTCTCCCTTCATCTCCCCCTTCACGAACTCCCCACTATCCCCAACCTAAAGGCTTGTTCTATTTGCTGTCCCTATAGGCTCATCAATGCATGCTTCATTTACCAAAAAACAGAAAAGTACAACTTCTAGAGGGTGACCCTAAGTGGCAATAGCACCTCACCAAGTCCATCATACATATCTTAATATGGCATAAAGGGTGTTGACATAGCAAGAGCTTGTCTGTCCACCAACTGCTCACCACTCTAGATACAGCTGTCTTCTGCTTCCTCAGACACTATGTATTTTCTGACTTAAGTCCTCAGTTTCCAATTATGTCTGAGGTAGAGTCCAGTTCACTCAATGGAGTTCTCAAATGAGATCTCAGCCTCTGCAGCATTCTGTGAGCCCTGTAGATCCAGGATTCCAGTAGTCCACAGCACCCAGTCTAGGTCCCCAAATATCCCCTGACACCCAGACCAGTTTGTTACATCCCACCAAAGACATCTCTCCCCCGCCCCCCAAGTGTCATGAAAAGCATCCTCAGTCATTCTTCCTCAAACCTGGAGGTCAGACCTCTTCCTTTCCCTACCAACAGACAAGCATCTGTGTTATCCCAGACATGTTGCTCCCCTTTCTCCCCCTTGTGTTATCTCTCACCAGAATCCCTCCATACTCTGATACAGAGTGTCTCCTTCTTCAGGGAGACCCCTTACTGGCTTGCATGGCAGCCCCTCAGTGGACAACACCCCCTTTCTCCTCCCTTAATCAAGTCAAAGGAGGGATCAAAGCCTAAGTAGTGAGAATCCAACAAGCAGAACTCTATGGATGACAGTGGGAGCCCAAGATTCAGCTGTGGGACTAAATACCATATATACTTGTGTATAAACTGAGTTCTTCAGCATATTTTTAAATGTAGCTTTTGTGGCGAAATTGGTGCTACAAGAGTTGTATGAGCCCTCAATAAAATGATTAAAAAAAAAGATATAGTGTCTGGAGTCTTAATGGCTTGAAGATAAACAAGTGGCCACCTAGTTCAGAAGCAACAATGTCCACATGGAAGAAGCACACCAGTCTGTGTGTATCATGTGGTGTCGATGGGATCAGGTATCTGGCATCTAACACCCAGAACAAAGTCATACTCATGTGAATGGTTGGGGGGTATGGACTGAAGACCCAATGCCCATCTGTACATAAGTGTACAGCCCCTCACAAAGGGGTCACAGGAAAGAGATGAGCCAGTCAGGGTGCAGTACAGCACCAGTGAAACACAGAACTTTCCTCTAGTTCTTTGGTGCTTTCTGCCCGGACCTCAATTCTACCTTATAAATCAGATTAGATCAGAACAAGCACATTGCTACAGATAAAAGCCTGAAACACAGGCGTGCACACAACAGGTTCAGCCTCCAAGAAGGAATTACCACATTTCCCACAACTCTCAGAAGGCCAAGCCCACACAAAGGTCTCTTTGGCTATCTCTAGATTGAAAGGCTAGACTCCACCCCTACTCTTAACTCTTAATCCTCAAATTGGCACCAGATTGGGTGACTGCAACACCACTCTTCTCAAAGCTATCCATAGTTGTTTCTGGTCGTGTCACACAGTCAAGTGCTTTAATGTTATGTACTAAGCAAGCACCTTTTGATTGCTTTAACATACACAATGAAAGTCAAGTTGCTATCTTTCTGGTATTCTCTGCTTTCTGCCAAGATGTATCTAACATCGGCAATGATATATCCCTAGATCTACACTCTCTTTTGAATCTGGCCTAAAACTCTGAGAGTGGGCTGTCAATGCACTACTCCAACTGCTGTAGGATGATCTTCAGCAAAAATTGTATTTGTAATATCAGTAATATTTTTCTTCAGTTTGTTAGATCACCTTTCTTTGGAATGGGCATAAATAAGGATTTCTTTCAGTTAATTGATGAAGCAGCTGTCTTCCAAATTTTTCCCAGAGAATCATTCAATATTGCAACTCAAGTCTTGATTTTTTTCATTGAGTCCTTCAGTTTCAGATATGCTGAGTCTGTTCTTCCTTTTTTGGTTCTCAAACTCTAGGTTTTTCATACTTCATTCTAACATTTTATTTTTGTCTTCTCCAGCTGTCCTGTAAAATTCTTTTCGACTCTTTGACTTTCTCATTTCTTCTATGTGCCTTCACTATTGTAAAATTAAAAGCAAGTTTGTCTCTTTTGCTATCCACCTTGATTTTTCTTCCTTTTTTTGCTTTCTACATGTATGATGTTCTTCCCTGGCTGCTTCATGAGTGTTTAATGCTTCAAATCTGTTGATGTTCCTGAAATTCTGAGGCAGAGGATAAACTTTTAAAGTCTGCATTAGCTCTTGTGGATTGTTTTAATCTTTCTCCAACTTCAACCTGAAGTAACATTTGAGCAACTGTAATAGGTGAGCTTCTTGTGCCAACATGGTCAAAGAAGATAGGTAGGTCTGTTTTGACAACATGGCCAATGAACACACACGTAAGATCAATTGAAGGCCAGAGATAGAAATGGCTCAGCGAGCCCCACCCTTGCCCTCTTGCTCTTGGATCTTCAGACCAGCTGACTGCCTTGTTCATTCTGTGCCTCGATCTCCAAGCAACACTACCTGTGGGACACCTAACCAGTGGACTGTGTTTCTGTGAGTTGAGGTTCCCTCAAGTCCTGCTTCGCCACACTCCTGGAATATACATCTCTTGAGTTGGGGACTAAGGGACTCAGTCATCTGGCTGACTGTTGGTGACCTGCTTTGCTGTTTGCTGCTTGTGGCCGGATAGCCTAAATTGCTCTACAGAGGACTACATGGCGGCCCTGAAGACACTAAGGACTGCTAGTCTACTAGCTGTCTCATGCAAGTGAGTTGCACCGAGCCATTTGTACTGCTTTATAAATTAGTTAATGGTTTATTTCTTATCTTATATATGCTTCTATCTATATAGAGAGAATTACTAGTGTCCTGGTTTTGTTTCTTTAGAGAATCCCATCTAACACAGCAACTGTTCCATAGAAGAGCCCTCTACCGGTTTGAACGGTTGATATTGAGCAATCCATTGTCTCTTTCCAGATTTCATCCATACGGTTTTTGCATATTCCAGATGGATTAAGTTCATGTGTACAATTGCCTTTTGTGTTATTGAACAAGTCACTGGTCTTGCAAAATTCTATCATGTTATCTCCAGATTAATTTCTATCATCAAGGTCATTATTCTCCGGCTGCCACTTCTTCCTCTTTGTTTCCAAATATTGCATCCCAATTGTCAATAATTATGAAAGCATCTTGACTATGTTTCATCAATTTCAAATTGAAGATATTGGTAGAATTCTTCTACACACTAGCTATGATAGTTTGTGTGTAAATTTGACTGACAGTTGTATTAGTTGGATTTCTTTATATGCTGGTAGATATTATATTATTATAGTTAAGATGGTACTTCAAGATACGTCTTGAAATGCCCCTTTTGAGGATGAATGGAAATGTCATTCCTCTTGATCGCATTTTCTCATTCTCAAAGCCGAATATCAGTTCATTTCAGCTTATTAATGCCTAGACTATAATTTTTTGATAATTTCCAATTTTCCAGAGTTATGCACCATCGGCAAATGAATGTCACAAAGGCCTTACTGAATCTGAGTTATTACTGTTGACAACTTAGAGAGGGTAGTTCTTCTTCAAAGTCTTATTTTGAGTGCCTTTAGACCCAAGCAACTCATCTTCTGTAATTATCTCTGGCCATGTTCTGCTTCTATTCATTACGTTTTCAGTAACTGACATATGTTTTGATATTCACATCCTTAAAGGTTTTAAGTGATTTAATTCCTCTGAATTGGGCAGACTGTCTGTGCATGGGCTGGAAGCTCTGCTGAAACCTGTTACTTTGCGTGACTTTTCTGGTACTTGAAATTAGTGGTATAGTTTCCAGGATCACAGTAACACACAAACCACACCTTCCCTAGTGGCCAGCTGTGGAGGAAGGTAACTGCTAACTCACTGGCAATGATAGGCAAAGGAACTAGCCAAGACAAACTCAGAAAATTTAGGGCAAAAATTAAAGATTATGAAAATTTAATCCTTAGAATTCACCAAAGAGTTCTTAAAGAATGAAGAGGCATCCACCCCGCTAACCCCTGCTATCCCACCCCCCCCAAAAAAAAGTTAAAAAGGAACTAAAGAACTGTAAATGCGCAAAATTAATAGAGATGCCTCTGCTTGCAGTGGCAAACATTGTCACAATTACTAGACTAGCACTTGGCAGAGCAGCTTCCCCTGGTAAAAGTAAAAAAGTTTCTTTAGTCTTCTGGGGTGGGGGGGGAAGAGATCAATCACTTGTTTTTTCTTGTGCTGGGAAATGGTTTCATTTGTGTGGTGGAGAAAGAGAAAAGCATAGTCTATTAAAAAACAGGGCCAGCACATATACTAGGGAACACTATCATCTTAACTATCAGAAATAAAAAGGCACAAAATAGTAAACTAAAAAATATTAAAGGTAGATTATGCTCTGGAAGCCTTGGAAGATAAATACACCAAAAATAAACGATGTAAATTATTTTCTGTAGGCAAGACCAAAATCAAAGCAGAAGCCTCAAGTATCTCATGACTGTCATGGACTGTGGAACGAGTAAGTGAGAAGAAATCCTTTTATCCAGCATTAATCATCATTAGATATAGTATTTGCCTATTCAAATCTTAATTCACTAATTAAAATTAAATGAAATCTTAAATGCAGTCTTGGGTAGCACTAGTACATTTCAGTTCTAAAACGTAACAGTAATAAAATAGCACGAATATAATAAACACTGCAGAAACATTCCCTCATTGCAGAAAAATCTACTGGACAGCACAACTTTATTGCCTCACTTAATCAAAGATCTCCTGCCCCCTTAAAATAATGCCCAGCCATTTATACCAACGATAGCAACTATCAGTGCTGTACCCGCTTACTATGACGCGAAGGAGTTCTGTTGGCATAATAGTAAGGACTTGGCAGCAGTCTGCATAGGGCAGGTTGTTAATGAGCCCTCCTCCAATTCAGATGCTTTGTTCTTTTTCCTATAGTCCAGTTTCACTATGTCTTAAAACCTATGTAAAGGCATTCAACTGTGCAGATCCTAACAAACTATGCCTATCATTGAGAAGACTGGGAATTCCATAACACCTCGTTTCTGCTCAGAATGAATCCATAGGCAGACCATGAACAGTCATTAAAACCAAACAAAGGGATACTGCATGGCTTAAAATAAGAAAAGGTGTGAATGACATGTATTCTTTCACCATACTTATCATCAATCTACTCTGAATTGGATGTGACCCAATAACAATACGCCATATGCAGATAACATGGCTGACAGAACAAGCACTAGTCTTCATTATTCTCAAAAAAAAAAAAAAAAGAAGTTTTCACAACTTGAGCAATATGCACCATTGTGCTAAAGAACAAATGGAAGCTGTTATGAACTTCATTTTACTTGCATCCACAATCAATGTGTCAAGACACCAAAAGACTAGGCAGATTGACTGCAATAGACTTCTCTGAAGGATTCAAAAGTAAAGATGTCACTTTCAGGTCTTATGTAATATTTTATATTGCTCTATATGCATAAAAAAGCTGAACAATGCATAAGGAAGACTGAAGAATTAATGCGCTCAAGTAGTAGGGTAGGCAAATAAAACTGAAATTACCATGGAGTGTCAGAGAACAAACAAATCTGTCTTAAAAGTCCTACAGCCAGAAGAGAACATTTCTTAGGAGGATGGCAAGACTGCCACAGGGACTTTAGACAGGTTGTCAGAAAGGATTACTTCATGAAGGAAAAACATCATGTTTGGTATGAAATAAGGTCAGGGATGGACTGACACAGTGGCTCCAATAATGGGTTCAATCATAACTTTGTGAGACAGCACAGGTGTGGGCTACTTAATTTTGTATGAAGGGATGCTATTAATTAGAACTGGCACAATGGTAACTAAGCTAACATATTTTAAACAGAAACAAGTAAAAAGCCATACTGTTGGGACAAATCCAAGAAAGTCTTAACACTTTCATAATGCATTATATTTTTCAAATATGAAAAAAAGGCTACTGTTAAAATTGCTTACATATAACCAAACACATCATATGATTTGACCTCTTGGTTTGGATGTTTAACATCCTAATTTCATGAAACATCCTAGTTTAATGGACTAATTTGATATTTAGTTGCTTCTATTTTACCTCCTTGTTTATGGCACAGTTGCCATTCAAGGAACAAGACTTACTCTGTACCCACCTGGAGTAGAAAGGAAGAGTCAGTGAAATTCTAATGATTAATATGGCCCTCCTAGCCACCGATTTCTCATGAGCTGTACTCTAATTTTGGACTTCATGCCTGTGGCTATTGTGGGATCCAGTTAGACTTCGGGAGGGATTCTAAGGGGCAGTTGCACAACTGAGGGGTAAAGTAAAGAGACCTTAGAAAAGGCATGCAAGGGCACACTTCCTGTGATGGAGTATTCTCTCACAAGCTTATATACCTAAGGCATGCTTATCATAGTAAGCACATACATCACACGTAAGGGTTGTAGTAGAGGCACATGCCTAACATGAGGGAGATGAGCTATGCGTATACATACAATAGGAAGGGGAGTTCCTAGAGGCATACACGTGACAGGAAGGTATGTACCTAACAAGACGGGCAGGGTTCTAGAGTCAAGACAGCAGTTCAACCTTGGTTGCCTGAGAGCTGACTTTTCCTTAGGTTCCCCTGAGCATTTCTACTGGGGAACAATCTATGATCCTTATCAGAAGGAAGTGGGTTAGGGTGGGGCAGACAATAGGGCCTGATTGTTCTACATGGCAGAGAACCTCCCACCAGTTAACCTTCAATAGTATAGCAGCAACCTCATTCTTCCAAATGGTACCTTACAGTTGTCATTATTGGGGGTGGGGGGTGATACCTTTTGCTTAGGAGGCTGTGCCTCCACCCTACAAACATGAAAGCCCTTCATTCACAAGACTCCTGGCCTTCTGGGCTTCTTAAATATGAGCATAGAAAATATGGCCGCACGCACTCTCTTCCCAGTTCTGTTTCCCACTAGCTATGAGCCCACTTTGGGAGGAGTTAGTATCTATGACAAGATTAAGCTAGGGGTTAACAGGACTGATGAACTTCTAGCGAAAAGCGAGCAAAATAAGGGTTTCAGGGAGGGTGGTGATGGTGGTTGGGGAAGTTGTAAAAGGAGGACAAAGTCAAGAAGTCTAAAAATATAATCTTTGGAAATTGATTGTGGTAGCAATTTTATAATTCTGCTTGATGTAATTGAACTATGAAATATTAATGTACATAGCGAATATATGACATATTAGAATACTATATAATACACACAATGAAAGTGTGTCAATGTATATTATATACATCATATAGTACATTAGCTCCCATTTAATATTTAAAGAAAAAAATTGGGGTTAAGTCCTGACCTGATTAGAGGGTGTGAGTCAAACCACACCTGTTTCCTTGAGGGTATCTTTCTATTGTACCAAAGGGTGTGGCTTAAGACACCATCGTTGGTGGGTATCTTTCTACTGTACTATGGGGTGTAAATACCATCCTAGGTGAGATGGTAGGACGAAATCCAAAAACCACACTTTCATCAAAGTGATTTTTCAGTATATAAGAGTCATCTAATACACAGAGCCCTGGTAGAGTAGTAGTGGTAACTCATAGGGCTTTTAACTAAAAGGCCAGCAAGTCAAAACTACCAGACTGTCTGAACTTTCTATTCCTGTAAAGTTACAATCTCAGAAGCTCACAGGCAATCTTACATTTATAAGTTTGCTATGAAATGGCTTTGACTCGATGGTCGAGAGTGAAAATACAAGGAGAAATATGAGGACCACTAGGAAAACACATCGAAGATTGTCTAAAGTGGCAAAGGCCACTGAAAAAAAGATGTACTAGAAACTGTGGTACAGAGGAGCAATGCAAAGACCACAAGGTACTTTCTCCTCTGACTATGGAACTGAGAGATAAGAGAGACAGCAGAGCTGGCTTCCCTGCAATGGGGACAAATCCAAAGGTCAAGTGGCTGAGAGGCTGAGGACCAGCGAGATTTTGCTGCTGGCTGTGGAGAAGTGTTGCTGTGGACCACTCACTGACTATAATCTTACTGTGTGCTGGTGCTGAGCTTATGGTAGCCTACTGATTTCCTGAATAAATCCCCTAATTGTGAGTAACGTCTGAGTTCTGCATGACAATGCAATGAATTATTGAACCCAGCATTGAAATAAGAGCATCATGGGACAAACAGTTGGTATTAGGAAAATAGAGGCACGTCTCCTCCCTCACATGTGTCAATGAGGAAGCCAGGTGAGATCAGATGCGTCAACTTCTGAAGTGTCAAATGTAGTCAATAGTAGGAAAACAGAAAATGTGTCACTAATTGCCTCTGGGAACATATTTCTCTTTTACCACAGGACCTGACTATATGAACATTACCAAATGTCTTTATCCAAGATTCTAAAGAATTCTAATCAAAAAGAAAAATACAGAAATTTCAAATTCTCTTGGAATCCAGACGTGCTAGAGTTGTTGAGGCTGAATGAACCCCTAAAACAATTGACCTAAAGTATCTCTAAACCTAAAACCTTAACCAAAGGTATCTTTTGAGGTTTACTTAACACAATCATAGTCTAAATTAGTGAATTATATCTACTTTAAGTGTTATGTTCTTTTAGAGAATTATACATTTGAGATCAAGTGGAACAACAATCAGTTAAAAGTTTAAATTTGAAGTTTAGGAAGTAGTGAATAATGGTGGAAAATAATTTGGAGGGACACAATGAGGATTCATTATACAGTTGCAAGAATGGAATTAGTAAAACTGTTTTACTGAGTACCATTTTACCAAAATAATAACCTTCATATTATTAAAATTAGTAGCATGTTTTAATTTAAAAGTAGTCACACCCGGGGAGTCTTTTGCTTAAAAACAACAAAGACTACTGAGATCTCCACATATCTAAAGCATGAAAAATCATAAAACATAAAATAACCTAACCTAAACTATTCTTACTGTTAAGTAGCTAAAGAAAAAATAATTCATATTAACACAGTAATAAGAATAAAGTTATATGTTTGCCTCTATCATTTAAATTTTGGGTTTTTCAAATTAATCGCATTAATCGATTTCATTGCTTTGAGTGTTATATAGCTAATGTCCTAGCAAAAACAATGAACAAGTGTTTGATGTAACACAAGAAATTATCCATAGCAATTCTCATCATAACAAAAAATCCAAGGCATGACAAAATTATGTCCAATAAAAAGTTGAGAAAAACGGAGTTGGCATTTATGGAGCAGGTATGGGTCAAATCAAATGCAATCAGGATCAGTACTATCAGGTATTTTAGAGCAGTTATTCTCAACCTTTCTTTTTTTTTTTTTTTTTTGGTGGGCATCACTGCCTCTGGTGGTCATGGGCGATACCCAGCCGCCACTGGATTTGAACCGCCAAGCTCGCGGGCTGCAGTTCCGCACTCAACCACTTACGCCACCGGGGCTCATCCCTATTCTCAATCTTTCTAATGCCACGAACCATTAGTACAGTTCCTCATGTTTTGGTGATCTCCAACAATAAAATTATTTTCGTTGCTACTTCACAACTGTAACTTTGCTAGTTATGAATCACAATGTAAATATCTGATGTACAGGATGTATTTTCATTGTTACAAATTACATATAATTAAAGCAAAGTGATTAATCACAAAACAATAATTACATATTGTGAAATATTTGTGTTTTCCAATGGTCTTAGGTGATCCCTGGTGAAAGGGCCGTTGGACCCCCAAAGGGGTCGCAACCCACAGGTTGAAAACCACTGCTTTAAAGCATGAGACTTAAACTTAAGTATAAATCTAAGTACTTACATCAATAAGTAACTCATCTTTTGTTTTAAGGAAATTCTTATTTTCCTCAACTTGCAAATTATCTTCTCCATCTGACAGCACTGGAGGAAGTGATAAGTGGGATGAAGAGGAAGACGAGGAAGATGATGAAGAGGAAGAAGAGGAGCTTGAAGAATCTGAATCTGTTTCACTATAGGGGGGAAAAGTTAAAAAAAAAAAAGTAAAGTATTATTATAATGGCATTGTTATATGGCAGTTGACTTCAACCCATAGCGACTGCACAACAGAATTAAACCCTGCAGAGTTCTTGACCATCTTCCCAATTATTCCTATGAACCTGAGACAATTGGCATAGCCACCATGTCAGTCCATTCAGTGGAGGGCCTTCTTCCTCTTTTCACCAACCATGATGTCCTTCTCCAGGGACTGGTCCCTCCTGGCATGTCCAAAGTTTTGTTTTCTTTGCCTCTAAGGCCTACTCCAGCCTTACTTTGTCTAATACAGATCTATTTGTCCTTTTAGCAGTCCATAGTACTTTCAATATTTTTCTTCAGCACCACAATTCAAAATGCACTGATTCTACTGTTTTTCCTTATTCAATGTCCAACTTCCACATGCACAAGATGCAATGGAAAAATACCATGGCTTGGGTCTGGTGTATCAAGTCCCAACAGTAACACTCTTGTTTTTAATACTCTAATTAGGTCTTATGCACAGCGGATGAAGCACTGAAATCCATCTTTTGAACTCTTAACTATTGCTTCCACGAGTATTGTGTGTGAACCCAAGCAAGACAAAATCCTTAACGTTAACCTTTTCTCCATTTATCATGCTGCTACCCATTGGTCCAAATGTGAGGTCTTAGTCTTCCATATACTGCATTGTAGTACATACTGAAGGCTGCAATTCTTGTTCTTGGTAATGGTGAAGACTGAGATTATTCATGTGGAAATATCTACTTTGCTCTAGCTACTCATTTAGAAATACCTATTCTTGTTGGTTTAATGTAAAAATGAGCAATTCAAAGTAGACTATAGTCTAAAAATATTTAAGTACTTGGGAAATTGTTCTAACCCATCAATAAAACCAAAGCTCATTGCCATTGAGTAAATTCTGATTCATGCAATGCTATATAAAAGGGCAGAACTACCCCATTGGGTTTTCAAGACTGTAACTCTTTACAAGAGCCTCATCTTTCTCCCTTGGAACAGCGGTTGGCTAAGAACTGCTGACCTTTCCGTTAGCAGCCCAACTCATAATCCACTCTGCCACCAGGGCTCCAATATTTACACTGTTCTTAGGCAAAAGTCTGAGAAGCAATGCAGTTCCATTTTTAAAAAGCCAGACTATTTCATTCGCATTTTTTCACATGCTACACACCAAATGCTGGCTAATGTCTGTGAAAAGACAGCTCTGAGCAAAGCAGCTCTTACTTTCACTGTCATCAAGTCATTTCTGAAGAATCTCTCTAAAATGGCTAGATGTCTAAATTGCCAGGTTTCTCCTCAATCTTCAGACAACCTGAATTCCTAAGTTACCAGCTTTATTGACTATTCTCACCTCTGAAATATCTTTGATGTTTTGACTTACACAGTCATCCATATTACCAGTAATACCCCTCTGGGTTTAGCCTCCCCCACCAGCATCCCGCCCCCAACCCAGGCCTTGTATGTGCTGCTTCTCAGTGTTCTTTAGTCAATTTTTCTCTCTTCTGTGCCCCTTTCCACAGATACCTCATTTGCTCCAGTGATTTCAATCACTGTCCATGAGTAAGTTAACATCTAAATCCCTAGCTGTGATTTAGGAATGGACTTAACACATCTCACAAATGCAACAAGTTAAAAAAAAAAGAGGAAGGAAAGGTAAGGTATCCTGTGTGGTCTAACCCAATTGAAGTTGTCATGGAGAAAAGGTCTGACAATCTGCTTCTGGAAGGCCAAAGGCCCAAGAACCTCATGGAGGGATTCTTCTCTGCATTCAAGACATCGTGTGGCAGAGTAGATGTCACAGCAATTAAGAACGCCTTACTGAATCTACCTCTGCTTGAACACCTATTTTAGACCACTGCTGAAATCATTTTAGACTACTGCATTTCCTCCCAAGCGATGATGAAGTCCTATCTCCTAACTGATGAACATTTCATTATTCCACTTCTCTATCCCACTCCCACTTCTATTCTGATCGCTTTCAGCCCTCACGGCTGTCACTTGTTTATCTGTTACAGAACTGATATCAATACTAACTAACCTATGCCTACCACATTCACCTCTTCATCCTGTAACCTCTTTCTCATGGCCTCCCATCTTAATAAGATGATATTCTTGTTTTAAAATAATCTCCCTTGACTAGAATTTAGATAAATTATTACTACTTTTGCTCTGTGAGCTGTATAAGCCATTTCTCTTAGAAAATGCAAGATGAAATATTCTGGCAAAAATTGTCAATGGTACCTATAAGTGCAGTCTAAATAGTTTGATAATATATATTATATAAAACTAAAAGTCCCAAAATGTTAATGTTTAAAATCTAAGCATTAAAATTAACTGTTAAATCTGATTATGGCTTGTGCTGTACTAACTTTTATTTTTTAAAATTGCAGTAAACAGAGACGTTGAAAGGTTTTTGAAAAATCTATACTATGTACAAGATAAAGGTCATGTTCCTTAGCGTGGTATCCCACAAGCCTTCTACACTCAGCTCTTTGATTACTTTCAGCAATCAGTGCTGAATGCGGTTTTTGTTCATTTTTTGGTCATGGTTTTCATCCTAATTGTAAGAGTTCCTAGTTTTTTTTTTTTGTTTTAAATAGCATTTATTATAATGCTTGAATGCAATATTCAATCCTAATTGGTTGAATCCTAATTTAAAGAAACAAACACCTGGGACAAGTGGAGAAATCGGAATACAGAATGAGTACTAAGTGCATGTTAATTTTTCTACATTTTAAGTATGATGGTCAAGCTTTTTAATAAATATATAATACACATATTTAAATGTAAGGGGGCACATGACTAGGATTTGCTTTAGAATTTTTCAGGTAGAAATAGTAAAGATATAATGACAATTTGTGAATTGATAAGGGTTCATGGGGGAGGGGGAGTGAGGAGGGAAGAGAAATATGGGGAGCTGGTTTGGGGGGGCCTAGGTAGGAGGAGGAAGTATCGAGAACAAATGTGCCAATATGGTCTGCACACAATTAATATATGTATTGATAGTGATAGTTGTATGAGTCCCCAATAAAATGATTCAAAAAATAAAAAAAGAAATAGTAAAGATAAAACAAATGGGTTAACTAAAAAGATAGGCACTTTATTGAAATGCTGTATGGTGGTGATGAGCTTAATATGACTCCCAACCCTTTTGTTCAAGTTTGAAAACATGTCTAATAAGAAGTTAAAGAGTAAGCTCTACTTTTCACCAACTCAAGTCAGATGATATTCAAATTCACATCTTTGGCCCAGAACTGTCCTTGGAACTGTAGACTTCTAATATTTCCTATTGTCTATCTGACATCTTCACTTGGGTGTTAAGTGAAGCTCTATCAGTCACTATAGCCTCCAGTCTCAACCAAGTCTGTTCTTTGTCATCATCCACCCAGTTGGCGATGTTTTACCTAGTCCACTGGTGATCCATTACGAAGCACGATGAGCCTAATTTCAAAATACTTAGTCCAGCGGTCCATGGTCATTCCATGAAGCAATGCGACATTTTTATTACCAACTGTGTTAGTCCGGGAGAACTAGAGGTACAAATTTCATTGACACGCATATAGATATAAGGAAAAGGTTGATATACAAGAGGAACAGGACATTGAGCCCAGTCCAGTTCAAAGTCGTAAGTCCGATATTAACCCATATGCTCGAAATCAGTCTATAAAGTCTCCTTCCGACTCACGAAGTCACAGGTCAGTGGGTGCAGAATCCCAGCGCTGGCAGGGGTCTCCACATGGCTCCTCGCTTCCAGGAAGGGTCCATCAATAGCAGAAGCAACTCATCGCTGGCAGAGGTCTCCATGTGGCTACCCCAGCTTCAGAGGTCTGGTTCCATCAGGGAAAAGCTGTGTGGTCTCTCCACCGGCTCCTCCAGCTTCTCAGACACTACCACCTTGTTTTGTCTGTGATTCATCGTCTCTGAGACTCACTCCCAACCACTGGGGAAGATAGCTTCTCATCTTCACGAGGGAAATATCATGAGATTTCCCAGAAGTCTCAGGAAAAGGTCATGCCCACATAGAGGCCTCATTGGCTCCTCAATGGCTATCTCCAGATTAACAGGCTAGACTCCACCCCTACATTTCAATCATAAAATTAACATAAGCACATGACTGCTACACCAACTATTTCCACATGTGCCAGTATTCTACTCTATCCTGTTGTTTTTAATCCAAATCATCCTACCCAGAATAAAGCTTATTGGATTGGTTGCTGAGGTAGTTTACTTCTGTGTTTAAAACTATTCAATAGTTTGCACGAAAAATTAAAAGCAAACACTGCTACAGAGTCAGTTTCCACATAGAAACTTTCACCAAGTGGAATTTTGTATTCAAACGTTTACTTTTATATTCCTTCTTACCCACCAGAATGCAAGGCAGGGATAACGTGTGTCCATAGTACGCTCAAAATTCAATAGTTCACATAACACTCAGATATTTGAGTACATATCTTAGTACTTAGTGACTTAGTAACATCCTACTTGTTTTGGCTCTCTCCCAACATGGGGGTATGCTGAGCACAGTACAGCACTTTTAGAACAGTATTTATTTAATTTCACGCCACATACCCCCCCCCACACGAGTCTTCAAAATAACAATCGTCAGGTGTCAAATTTGAAACAAATATTAACCCTTGTCAGGATCCCCAATGTACCCATTTCAAAAGCAAAAAATATTAAAATACCTGCTAAACCTAAAAATTCAGATTTAATGAAAACACTCGGACCTTATTAAAAAAAAAAACTCAGACTTTACCTCCCCCCTCCCAATTAAACGGTGACAATCTCAGAGACGTATGGTGCACACAGAGACTGCGAAAAGAACCTCAGGATCTCCCCCTGGTAACGAGAAGGTATCGCTTATACAGTGGCCTTTGCGCACCTTGGAAGTTAAGCAGGAAACTTGAACGCAGGATGGGACCACCCCACCCCACCCCACCCCACCCCACCCCACCCCGCGCGACCGGCCGCGGAGTGGGCGGTCCCGGCTCCAGGCCCGCACGTGCGTGCAGGGGGGCGGGGACCTCTCCGGACTCCGGGGCCGCGGGACCTCCCCCCGCCCGGCCCTCGGCCTGCAGGCCCCCTACCTGTCGGAGCCCGAGCTCTCCTCGCCGTCCCCGGCCCGCGCTCCCGCCGCCGCCGCCGCCGCCGCCACACCTGTGACGCACTGCCCGCCTGGACCCGGCCTCCCGCCGGCCGCGGCGCTCCCGGCGGGCTGCGGCGCCGGCTCACAGGTTGGCGGGGTCGCTTCCGGGGGCTGAGGCGCCGGCTCACGGGGTCCCGGGGACGCTGCCTGCCCCGGGTCCGGGGTCGGTTCCGCGGGCGGCGGCGCCGGCTCACAGGTTCCCGGGGTCGCTTCCGCGGGCGGCGGCGCCGGCTCACGGGGTCCCGGGGTCGCTTCCGCGGGCGGCGGCGCCGGCTCACGGGGTCCCGGGGTCGCTTCCGCGGGCGGCGGCGCCGGCTCACAGGGTCCCGGGGACGCTGCCTGCCCCGGGTCCGGGGTCGCTTCCGCGGGCGGCGGCGCCGGCTGTGGCCCCGGGTCAGGCTCCGAACCCGAACCCGCCACCGGCAGAGCTCCGGCCACCCCGAAGCCGGCGCCACCGAATTTCAGCGTCTCCAGCTGCGCCGCGGCGGCCTCCACGACTTCCATCCTTCCGCGCCACAAGGCGCCTGGCAACCAAGTGCTGGGCCCGCAGAGAGGCTCCCGGCTCGCCCGGAAACGGTCCCAACCACCTCCGCGGTGCACGCGCGCGCCCGGTCCAACTTCCCGCGTTTCCTTAGTAATAACACGCGGACCAGTCCCGAGGCCCGACCCCTCTGTTGGCTCAGCAGCACGTCCGGGGAACGTGTGACGTCAGCACGTGGCGGCGCTCGCCGGGGGGCGTGGCGGCTGGACTGCTCTTGGGGAAGTGAGTGCGCTCGCCTCCTTTGCCTTGTGTCTCGCGCCGTAAAGGCTAAAAGCTAGGATTTGCCATGTCTGCATCTGGCCCTCTGCGAGGTACGCGTTGGGCTGCTAACTCGCAACGTCCACATTTCGAACCCAGCAGCCGCGGTCTGACAGAGAGATGAGGCTTTCTTCACTTTCTGTAAAACTTTGAACTGAGATCCACAGAGGCTGGTCTAGCTTTCCCTATAGGATTCCCATCAGACAGAATGGAATCCTTTGCAGTGAGGAAATCTGGGTGAAAGCTTACCGAAGTGGAGACATGAAGAAGGGATTATTAATCAGGGAAGTGCCTGAGAGTGCCCTTTCTGTACATAAGGAAGTTTAAACGCACTTCTAGTAACTTCTTTGAAATGTTCTGCTTAGAGATTTTGACAGCGCACATTGACCATCTCAAGAAAAGGACTAAAACTATGCCTTTTATTCCTTCCTCCCTTTTCATTTCCTCATAGCCTGCTAAAGAAAGCAGTAATGGTGCATGGGATTTGTGTATACACAGGAACCCTGTATCAATTTGGCTCTCACTCCTTCACGACAGCTATGGAGACTTCCTGTGCTGACTTTCAGAGGACATACTAACAGCTCTCACCAACCCGGAAAAACAGACAGCCCCTCAGAGTTGTGGAGGAACACTGACCAATTTTTTTTTTTTACCCAATACCTAGAATTTTCCCACCTTTACTCAATCCAGTAAGGGAAGACATACAGGCCTCACAACAGGGGACCTGCATGTGTGTGTGACCTGTACTCACTATTAATAGAAAATATTACTTAACCAAAAAAAAAAAAGCGGGGGCTATAAATAGTCCCATGTCTGTCTGCTGACCCTTATGTATGTTTTCCGATCGAGTCTGGTGAGGTGCCCAGTTCGGTCCTTGTGTCAGAAGACTTCAGAATTCCTCAGGGACTTGGTTACTTTCTCCATCTTGCTGCTCTCTTGCATTCCCTTTGTGTTTTAGCCCTCTGTGCATGGGCAGACTGGCTCAGTGCTGTGCCCCTAACACTATAGGTCAGTGAGGGAATGTCATATCTCATCCTAGGACTGGCCCTAAGGTCCACTCTGTGCATTGTCTGCGAAGGATAAATGTCATGGTTGTCATTTGTATGAAGAACAATCAGTAAACAAGGATGAAGAAAAATGAAGAAAGCCTAACAACCATACAGCATTTCATCAAGAGGAAGGATTTACAAGTAATAGAAACTCTGAAAAAGAACAGGGCATCTTAAAAGATTAGTTGGCCAAAAATGTCCCCAATATCATGAGAAGCTTTCCATCTAAGCCCAGTAAAGTCCATACAGGAGAGAACCCAAATGGAATTCATCAAGACATGTAATTGAACTTTCCAAAAAAAGACAATTATGAAAGCAGCCTGTGGAAATTGAAATATCACTCACAATGGAGCATCATGAAAACTAACTACTGATTTCACAACTGAAATTACACAGACAAGAAAGTAACGATGGGTGACATATAAGATCCCCAAAGAAAAGCAAGTATCTATCCAGAAAAATATCTTCTAAACCAAATGGCAAAGCTACAATAATCATAGATAAGCAAGAATTAAAAGAATTTGTAAAAAATCACAGCAAACTTAATAAGGTATATTAAAGAGAATCCTTTACACACAAAAAACCAACCACGTTAGACAACCACTTGAAATAGACACATGACAACAGACCAAAATATCAATTCAGCTGAATACTTCACATAAACAAAGTTTGTTAGGCTGTACCCTATAACTTCAAAATAAAAGGAAGTAAATGCCATCGATATAGTACTCCATATGAAAAGGAAGTCAAGGTGATTTCAAGACACAAAACAGTTCTAAACTTATTTATGAGTAAATTTCAGAGTGTCCACAAGAAAATATATTATTCAACAAAATGGAGAAAATTTTAGCTCTGTCAACACAAAAACAGCAATAAAGAAGGATACAAAAAAAAACTATCAGTGAATTCATAGCTATCAATGGTCATTGTCAATATAAATGGGTTCAATCTACCCGTCAAGACAGAGCAGCAGAATCAATCAAAGGGAAAAAAATTTTTCGTTGTTAGATGCTGTTAAGTGTGTTCCACAATAGTGACCCTATGCATTGTCTGGTTCTTTGCCATCCTCACTATCATTCCTAGGTGAGCTCCTAGTGACTGTCAATCCATTTCATTGACGGTTGAGGAAATGGCTTGGCATCTTCATTCAGCCTCCTACGGCTTCAGTGGGGAACAGAATCCAACGCCACACTTGTCCAAGGCTCGTTGCCCAGGCAGAAGTCAGACATGCCTCCAGGCTTGCTTTATCCTATTCTAATACTTCCTTCCATGACATTATACTTCTGTGCTCATTTCAAAAATTTGTTGCAAAGGCCACACAACTAACAATATTCATGACTAGGGGATTTATTAGGGAAGTTAACTTTTTTTTTTTTAAATGGTAAGAAGACACTTATTTTGTATGAAACATCTCTTCTCAGCCCTGGTGGCAGGCATGCATCTCTGACCCTAAGCTCTCAGCCACGTGGTTTTATGGCCTTTGTCTTGCTGCGTGGGCCAGGTTGTCTCCTGCTCAGCCTCATAGTCTCTGTGCTGCTCCTCTGCTCTGCCTTGGCCTGGTTCAGTGCTGTAGACTCTGCCAATTGAAGAAGTGCCTGTGCTGCCTCTGACAACTGCTGAAGGGCTCACCCACTGGACACTCTTCTTTCTTAATGGTAATGGGTCTTTGTGTTCTTGCTACTGAGAGAATTCATACCAGGTGGAATTGCAAAAATTGACCAATTTGTTCTATTAGTGTTCTGCACATCCTATACATATTTCTACCCAAAAATATTTGGTAGAATTAAAAAGACATAGATAGAAGAACCTTAAGTAAGTATTTTACTTCACCAACAAGATCTTCCACTTTTTCACTGACCCTCATCTTTACCAAGTAAGAGATCTTTCCCCAGGGACCAGTCCCTCCTGATAACATATCCCAGATACAGAGAGTGGAGTCTCGCCATCCTCGCATCTAAAGAGCACTTTGACTATACTTCATCTAAGACAGATAGTCATTCTTCTAGCAGTCCATGATGTGTTTAATAACTTTTGTTAATAGCATAGTTCAAAAGTATCAGTTCATCCTTGGTTTTTCTTTTTTCTTATCCAGCTTTTGCGTACGTATGAAGCCTTAGAAAATAGTATGGCTTAGCTGAGGTATGCCTTAATTCACCGTCCCCTGGCCCTCATGTTATCACCACTCCCATTATTGTTCCTGAGGGTTTTAGCTGTCCTGGATTCTGTGTGTTGAGAGCTCCTATCTGTATCAGTGTATATGCTCTAGTCTAGCCAAGTTTGTAAGGCAGAACTAGGTTCATGATAGATAGAGATGAGGAAGTATTAAAGAACTGGGAATGTTTTGTGTTTTCTCAGTACTATACCCTGGATGGCTTGTTCTTTCCATGCGACCCTTCTATGAGAGGATATCCAATCATCAAAAGATAGGCTTTGGGTCTCCACTCCAACCCCCTTGTTCACACTTATGTAATTGTTTGTTTTGCATCTTCTGATGCTTGAATACTGGTCCCCTGGACACAGAGTGACACACGCGTTGATGTGTTTCTTCCATATGGGCTTTGTTGCTTCCCTGCTAAAGGGTCACTTGTTTAACTTCAAGTGTTTAAGACCCCAGATGCTAAATTTTCTATTATCTGAATACCATCAGTATTCTTCACCACATTAGTGTATGCACCCATTTTAACTTCAGCGATCATGCCAGGAAGTTGAGCATCACAGAATGTCAGGATATTAGAATCAAGTTTTAGATATTAGAACCAACCAATGGCAGGATATTAGAACAACCAAGAATCTAATTGAGGAAGGACTTGAATAGAGGCTCAATGTCCATCACTATTTTGATACTTAACCTATAAGTATGTCCATAGATAGACCTTTATCCCTATCGTTATACATGCATGCCTATACTAGTTCTTTCCTCTATTCCATTTTACTTTTCGCCTGTCCCACCATCATGTTCAACCTTCACTGGCTCTCAGTAATTTCTCTTGGCTACATTGTACTTCAAATCCCAGAGATCTGCAATGATCTACACCGTTCTCATAATCAATTTGAGATCTTTTCGTTGTTCCCTTGTCCCTTCATTTCTTGGCTCCCCATTCATTGCCCTTACAGCCCCCTTGTTTGGTCCTGCGGTTGTCTCCTTAGGCTTGTTTATCTCGGCTATTGTATAGATAGACTTGGGGGGGAGGAGGATAAAATAGAGGAAAATAAAAAGCGTCTATAAGTAGTTGCAGGTCTGTATGTATGTTTTCAGATCAAGTCTGATGGAGTCTGAAGTCTATTTTTGAGATTTCTCAGGGACTTCATTGCTTTGCTCTTCTTGTTTCATGTTTCACACCAGTGCTGGGAGGTCAGAACAGGCACAATTCCCATATCTCCAGTGCTGTCCCCTGTAGTGTTGTAGGTCCCTGAGGGGGTATTGTGTTTTGTGGTGGGACTGGACCTATGGTCCCCTCTGTGCCTTGGCTGCTCTGAGCAGGCATGGCATCCTTGGGATCTGGTGGAACAGGATGTGGTCCACTCTCTCTCTCTTTCTTTCTTAAGTTTGCCCTCCTGTGGTCTGGGCACCCAGTCACTCTCCCTGGGTTGTGTCTTCAGTGCGTTCCTCTGTAGTGCAATTGTCTGGGGACGGGGTTGATGTAGCAGGAATTGGGCCTGGCTCTGAAGACTGCTCTTTTAGTTCACTGCTTCATGTCAGTATTTTGCCCGTAAGGCTTGGTGTACCAGGTTGACCTCTGGTCCCTCTCTAACTTTCCTGTGGAGACATAAACAATACCCTCCCCCTGGGAGGGTCAGTACCCGGTTCCTCCACTATCCACATCCTCTCTTTTTCCTTTCACCCTCCTTTTTACTTGGCTGCCATGTGCATTCCTGATTGAGAGCTGACCCCTGCTAGAGTGTCCAGGAATCTCTGCCTTTTGTGGCTTTCTCCCTATGCCCACTGTGCTTTTTCAGCTTATCTCAGTGGACTCATGCTGTAATTGTCCTTTTGTGCTTGGCTTACTTCACTTAGCAACTCTCCCCTTGGGAAAAAGCTTCCATGTAAGAACAAAATTTGGTAATTAAACAGAGGTTAGTCAATGGTTGGATGATTTTATGAAATAGCCAATTAGAATATAGCAGCTGCCACCACTTCCAATTTGGAATAGAAACTGTTAAACCAGAGATGTAGTTTGTTTTCTTGGTAAGGGAAAATTACTATTTGCACATTGCCTGGGTGGGCTATAGTAATGACTAGGGGAAAAATCTTAGAGGGATTGGTATATGTTCTTTTCGATTCTTAATTCAAATAGTTCAGGATAACTCCTTGTTCAGTTTTCTCAATTAAATAATGATGGCAAGCAGTGGCTGTATATATTAAGGGAAAGGTGGAGTTTGATACAATGAGGTTTGATACAGTGATGCTTTATCCTGGTGCTCAGTTTAAACTAGGGCAAAGCATTTCAGTATTTTTCTGGGATCACAGATCAACTCATTTTTCAACATTTCTGAATCACAGGTAGAGAAAAACATAGTAACCCCATTACTCCAATCTGTTCTTCATCTCTTATCTAGGAAGTGATACTTTAAGGATGACATTTCCTTGTTTTGCTTATTTATTCTTGTAGGCAGCATAATCCAATAACAAGTTCATCTTTTCCATGAAACAGTGCGTTTAAAACTTTATAGAAATCTTCATCCAATTCACAAACAGAAATACAACAAAACAAAACATACTGAAATATGTCAAGTGATGCCTGAAAAAATATTGAAGGAATGGTTGCATTGGCCTGGAAGATAAATTAGATGACATTTAGCGCAATGATTTCCAATTTTTTATTTTTAACTGTGCACTTCATCAGAAAATATTTTGAGGCACAGACTCTCAAAATATGTATATTGATTCATTAGCGATCATATATATAAACTATGCTAATCATATACTAAATAGTATACTAATTACATTAAAATTTACAACAAAATAAAACTATTAAATGGTACATTTAAGATAGAACTGTACATAAAATAAAAATAGTGGGCTGAGCCCCAGTGGTGTAAGTGGTTGAGTGTGGGACTGTGGCCCACGGGCTTAGCTGTTGAAATCCAGCAGTAGCTCTCAGAAACAGCACTGGGTAGCGCCCACGACCACTAGAGGCAGTGATGCCCACACACAAACACAAAAATAAAAATAAAAATAGTATTGCATAATTGAAATTTTAAAAGCTAGTTGTATGAAATAGTTTAGCTTTTATTGAACTTCATCGGTTTTGTCCTTTTTAAGTTGTAATTTGAGAGAAAGGTTCTGGAGTAAATTGGTTTTCCATTCAATAATTTATACACATTTTATTGGGAGGCAGAATGCAATCCCCACAATGTAGCAATACTCTTTCTGCTTTCTCCTTTGTTGCTTTTTTCCATTTTCTTTCCTTATTATTTCACCTTACCTTCAGAATTTCATTCTTGGACATATGCTGCCCTTTTGATCTTGTATCATTGGCTGTTCTGCGAAGAGACTACCCTTTTTTGTTACTGTTCACTTTAGAGAACTAGTTTTATTTGGTTGAAAGTTGAGCCGTGGGAGTGAGTTTGGCTTTGGGCATGAAGGGTCACTAAGGTTGACAGCTTCTAAGATTTTGCCCATTTCTATCAGACTAGTAATCTGATCTATTGATAATTTTGAGTTTGGGTCCATATCCTTCTCTCATGCGTTCAGGACATTTCTATTGTAATCCCTTTCAGAGACGTGAGTCATCTAGTGGGGACTATCTGGTTCTTCTGGTCTCTAGGTCAAGGATACTGATGCTCATGTAATTTATTAATACTTTGGACTATTTGTTTCTATGTGGCTTTGATTTCTTTCCTCCTTCTTTGCTCTGACAGGGAATTGTGACTAGAAGGGCCACATTGGTTGATTTCATCTCAGTATTTAACAAAGTTTCATATTTGTTCTTCTAGTGCTGTGCATTTAGATGCTTTTCTTCTTCCTATTATGAATAGTGCTGTAATAACCAGGTGGAGCATATATTTGTTCCTAGAATAACTCTTCTTGATGACATATATCCAGCAGAGAGATTGTGGTATCACATAAAATTTATATCCCCAGTTGCTTAAGGTAGTGCTGTCACTTTTCATAGGGATTATATATATTTACAGGCCTCTTTGGAGTGTATGAGGGTTCCAATCATGCCACACACTGTCCAGCATTTTTTTCATGCTATTATGTCTACCCTTACCCTCCTAGCTTGACTGCTCCCCTTGTAGGTCCTGAGGGGTTTGTCTGTTCTGGATTCCCTATGTTTCAAGCTCCTATCTGTACCAGTGTACATGTTCTGGTCTAACCAGATTGGTAAGATAGAACTAGGGTTAAGGGGGGAGGGGGAGCAATATTAAATAACCACAGGAAGGTTGTGTGTTTCATTGGTGCTGTACTGCACACTGACTGGCTCTTTTCTACCTTGTTGCCATTCTGACAGAGGGATGTCCAATTGACTACTGCTTGGATTTAGGTCTCCACTCTGCTCTCCCCCTCATTTTCATTTGTATGCTTTTTGTTTGTTTTGAGTCTTGGATGCCTGATACAATTGAAACCTCATGATCACACAGACTCCTGTATTTCTTACATGTGGGCTTTGTTCTGCTCAGCTAGATGGCTGCTTGTTTATCTTTAAGTCCTTAAGACCCCAGATGCTATATCTTTTGATTGCTGGGCACCATCATCTTTCTTCACCACATTTGCTTATGCACACGTTTGTCTTCCGTGATCGTGTCAGGGAAGGTGAACCTCCCAGAGTGTCACGTTAGTAGAACAAATTGTTCTTGCATTGAGAGAGTACTTGAGTGGAGACTCAATGTCCATCTGCTACTGTGATACTTTATAAATAAATATAATTAATAGTTATTGCATATTGCCAAATGCCTTTTCTGGGTCAATTGATATATGGTCATGGATCTTACCTTTTGTTTTATTTATATGTTAGATTACATTGATTGCTTTTCTCATGCTGACATACCCTTGCATACCTGGTATGAATCCCACTTCATTATGGTTTATTATTATTATTATTATTATTATTATTATTATTATTAGGGATATAGTTGGAGTCTGTTTGACAGGATTTTAACACTTGTCTGTCATACTATGGCGGCTTGTCTGTTGCTCTGGTATTTCAAATAGTAGCAGGGTTTTCACAGGGTTCAGCTGAATTTCCAGATTAAAAATAGACTCTGAAAAAAAAGAGGCTGTTCGTTTCAGAAGAATTAGCTATTGAAAACCTTACGGACAGCAGGGCTGAGCCCCAGTGGCAAAGTGGTTGAGTGCGGGACTGCAGCCCATGGGCTTGGCGGTTCTAATCCAGCAACAGCTCTCCAGGAGCAAGGTTGGGTAGGGTAGCTCCCATGACCACCAGAGGGCAGTGATAACCCCCCCCACCCCCAAAAAAAGAAAGAAAACCTTATGGACAACAATGAAATGTTTTCAGATACTGAAGTCCAAATGAGCAGAAGTTGAACATTGTCAGAGATAGTGCCAGAAGACAAGCCTCTCAGCTGGGAAGGCATTGAAAACCTGACTAGGACAGAGCTGCCTTCTCAAAGGGGAGTCAACAGTAATGACATGAATTGAGTTATGTTTGGAGAGTAAAGCCTCTGGAAGCTCTATCTGCTGATGGGACAGGACCCAAAATGAAAAGGAACAGTTACAAACATCAGTTAACAATCAGAACTTGAAATGTTTAGGTATGAATTTAGAATGTTTTTATTTCTTAAAAAAGTAAATTGGAACATAAAAAGGTTGATATTCAAGGCGTTAGTGAAGTGAAATGGACTAGGATTGACCATATTCATTCAGAACAGCATTTGGTTTACTATTTTGGGAAGGACACAATCACAAGGAATGGGGTTGCATTAATAACCAAAACAGACATTTAAAGATCGATCTTGAAGTACAACCCTGTCTGTGGCAGGATTAGGTCCTGTATTCTGTCCTGCATTTAAGAAAACTCAACCAATACACCTATTTTTCAAATTTATGTGCTAACTCCCAAAATTCATGATGTAGATGCTGAAAGACTCTACCTACTTCAGTCCGAATCTAATGAAATATGATTTTAGGAAAATTGGAAGTCATCAAAAGTAAAGTGGGATGCATAAAGATCAATATCTTAGGTATTAAATAAGTGAAATTGACTGGTATTGGCCATTTTGAATTAGATGAATTAGAATATGTTTTACTATTCCAGGAATAACACATTGAAAAGAAATGGAGTCACATTGATCATGAAAAAGAACATTTCCAGATATACATTAAAGTATATTGCTGTCTCTGATAGGATCATATCTATCCACATATAAGAATAGAAATCAATAGGAGTAAGATTCAAACTTATGCACTAACCAGTAAAGCTAGTGATAAAGAAGTTGAAGAATGTTATCAGTGTTCAATATGAAATTGATCAAGCATCCAATCGACAAACATTGATAAGTACTGGTGATTGGAAAGCAGAAGTTGGAAACAAAGAGGAATGAATAGTAGTGTGAAATTATGGCCTTGGTGTAGAAATTGTGATTGGTAGGTTTATTGTGCCCACATGGCCAATGAACAGGTGTGGAATTGAGTGTAGGGCAGAGAGATAAATGGCTTGGCGGGCCTTCCCTTTCCTGTCTCTAGCTCTTTTATCATCAGATGACTTTTATCATGCGACTGCCGTGCTTGTTCTGTGCCTTGATATGCAGGCTACACTACCTGTGGGACACCTCACCCAGGGACTGTCACTGTAATTTGGGGTTCTTTCAATACCTGCTTTGCCACATTATGTGACTATACATCTCTTGAGCTGAGGACTGTCAGACCCTGTCTTCTGGCTGACTCTTGGTGACCTACTGTGCTCTTTGCTGCCTGTGGCCAGATCGCCTGCTCTACAGAGGACTGCCTGGCACCCTTCAAGACTTGAAGGACTGTCATTTTATTAGCTGTCTCACAGAACAGAGATGCACTGATCCATTTGTACTGCTTTATAGGTGAATTAACTGCTTATTTCTTATATATTTATCCACATAAATATATATAAAATTATTAGCCTCCTGGTTTTGTTTTTCTAGAGAACACTGTCTAACATAGAAATGAAGCAGGAGATAGCATGATAGAATTTTGCAAGATCAATGACTTCTTAATTGAAAATATATATATATTTTTTTTTTAAAGTTTTTTTGGGCATCACTGCTCTCCGGTGGTGGGAGTAGGAGGCCCAGCCCCACTGCTGGAATTGAACCTCCGTCCCAGTGGGCCGCAGTCCCGCGCACAACCACTACGCCACCGGGGCTCAGCCCGAAAATATATTTTTACAACACAAAAGGAGATTATACACATGGACTTCTCCAGATAGATAATACATAAATTAAATTGAACATATTAGTAGAAAGAGAATATGGGGAAGCTCACTATTTGCTACTAAAACCAGAACAAGATCTGACTATGGAGCAGATCATTAAATCCATACATGTAAGTTCAGGTTGATGCCAAAATATGACTTGAATCTATCCCACCTGAATTCCGAGAGCATATCAAGAACAGAATCGATGCCTTGAACACTGAAGGCAGAACACCTGATGCACAGTGAAATGACATCAAGAACATTGTACAAAAAAAAAACCTAAAAGATCCCTGAAAAGACAGGGGTGAAAGAAAAGAGCAGCATGGTTGTCACAAGAGACTCTGAAACTGCCTCTTAACCATAGAAAAGATAAGGCACAATGAAGAAACTGTGAAGTCAAAGAGCAAAAGAGAAGATCCCAAAGGGCAGCTGCAGAAGACAAAGTAAAATAAAATGAAATGAGCAAAGACCTAGAGCTAGAAAACCAAAAAGGTTTGTTCACCATATTTGAAACTGAAAGAAATAAAAAAAAAGTCAAGCCTCAAGGTTCAGTATTGAAAATTCTATGGACAAATATTGAACAATGCAGGAAACATCAAAAGAAGATGGAGCTGATGCTAAAGGCTCAATAGAGAGCAAATATTTAGAAAATAATGATGGCAACATATGTACACATATTGTGTTAGTCCTGGTAGACTAGAGAAACAATTCATAAACACACGTATGGATATAAGGGAAAGGTTTATATACAAGAGGAATGGAACATTGAGAAAGCATTCCAACCCAGTCCAATCCAAGGTCATAAGTCCTACATTAGCCCATATGTCTGATACAGGTCTATAAAATCTCCTTCCGACTCACGAAGCACATGCAATGACTCCAGGACAAGCACAGGCCAGTGGGTGCAGTCTTGTGTGTACAGCAGCAGTAGAAGCATCCCGGGGCTGGCAGGGTTCTCCCCATGGCTCCTCGTTTCCAGGGCTCAGGGTCCATCAGCAGTATCCAGTGGCGGTAGAAGAATCTCAGCATTGGTAGGGGTCTCCCCATGGCTTCCCAAGCATCTCAGTGCTGGTAGGAGTCTCCTATCAGCTTCTCGGACCCCATAGGTCTGGTTCCTTCAGGGTATGCCCATGTGGCTTCTCCTCCAGCTCTTCCAGTCTCCAGGACTCAGGATCTATCAGCATGCTACCATCTTGTCTTATCAGTTGAGCCTCCCAAGGTACTGAGTTTTGTGTCTTGTCAGTTGCAATGTCTGCCAGGGAATCAGCTGTAAGTCTCTCACCTCCACTGGGGAAATACCATGAGATTTCCCAGAATTCTCAGGAGAAAGCCATGCCCACACAGAGGTCTCATTGGCTATCTCCTGATTGACAGGCTAGACTCCACCCCTACACTCCCAGTGCTGAAATTGACCCAGATCAGTGACTGCCACACACATGTTTAATACATTTGATGTATGAATTGTTGCAAGAGTCCCCCAATAAAATAATCTTTTAATAAAAAAGAATGAAACAATATATTGCATTGGGTAAAATAAATAAATAAAAGAATATGGAAAGAATACACCAAGACACTGTACTAAAAAGAACTAGTTAATGATCCATCATTTCAAGAGATAGCATATGAACAAGAACTTGTAGTACTAAAGAAAGGGACCTAAGGTGAACTGAAAATACTAACCCAAAACAAGGAATTGATAGAATATCAATTGAAATGTTTTAGAAAACTCATGAAACATTGGAAGCATTCATTCATTTATCCCAGGAAATTTGCAAAACAGCTCCTTGAATAACTGACAGAAAGAGATCCATATTTATACCCTTTCCAAAGAAGTGGAGTCAGCAGAATGCTCAAATCACAGATCAAATTATAGAACAACAGCATTCATATCAAATGCAAGCAAAATTTTCTTGAAGCTCATCCAACAACAGTTAAAGTAGTACATTATAGGGAAGTTGCTGCCAGAAGTTGAGACTGGACTCAGAAGATTTGGAAAAAGGATTATCATTGCTGATGTCAGATGGATCTGACCTGAAAGCAGACAAATCTACCTTGGAAGAAGTACAGTCAGAACGTCCTTAAAGGATAGGATAATGAGATTTTCTCACATATTTTGGACATGTTGTCAGGAGAGCCCAGTCCCCAGGGAAGGATATCATGCTTGCTAAAGTATTCAGGCAGAGAAAAAGAGGAAGTACTTTGACAAGATTGATTGACACAGTGACTGCCATCTCAATGGCACCTAAGAGAAATCTTCTTGAAGGCTTGCTTGATTGTGGACTAAAACACCATCTATTCTAGAGAATGTTCTACTTGCACTGGAAAATGATGTGTAAGTTGTTGTTGGATGGAGTGCTTTGTATATATCTAGGAGGTAAAGTTGTTTAATTGCGATTTTTAATTCTTCTGTGTCATTAGTAGTTTCTTTTCCTATTATCTGTCCTTTATCATTAGTGTCATGTTGAAGTCTGCTACTGCTATTATTTCATTACTTATTTTTCTTTCTAGAACTGTAAATTTCCTTGACTTATTTCTAGGGTTTTTCCTTTGGTGTATATATGTGGCAGTCATGTGCTTATGTTAATTTTATGATTGAAATGTAGGGGTGGAATCTAGCCTGTTAATCTGGAGATAGCCATTGAGGAGCCAATGAGGCCTCTATGTGGGCATGGCTTTCTCCTAAGACTTCTGGGAAACCTCGCGATATTACCCTCGTGAAGATGAGAAGCTATCTTCCCAGTTGTAGGGAATTAGCGAGGTGATGAGTCAACGAAAAGACATGATGGCAGCATCCGAGAAGCTGGACGAGCTGGCGGAGACACCACACGGCTTTGCCCTGATGGAGATAGACCTCTGAAGCTGGAGCGGCATGCTGTTGATGGACCCTGAGCCCGGGAAACAAGGAGCCCCCTGCCAGTGCTAGAATTCTGCACCCACTGACTTGTGACTTTGTGAGTCGGAAGGAGATTTTGTAAACTGATTTCGGGCATATGGGTTAATATTGGACTTATTACTTTGTGCTGGACGGGATTGGGATGCCTTCTTAGTGTCACATTCCTTTTGTATATAGACCCTTTCCTTATATCCATATGCGTGTGTATGAAATTTGTTCCTCTAGTCTACCTGGACTAACACAATATGTTTCCTATGGGTAATGTCTTCTTGTTCTCTTTTTCCTTTGATCACTATGTAATGCACTTTTTTTGTCTAATGATGGATTTTGCCTTGATTACTGTTTTATTAGAGATTAATATCTCCAATTCTGTGTTGGGGGGATGTTACCATTAGCTTCACTTATTTTCCCTTGCTTTCATCTGTAGCCTACTTTTCCTTTGTGTCTAAGCAGGTAGAAGTTGTTGGGTTTGGTTTTCAGCCACTCTACTTCTTGATTAGTGTATTTGACCATTAATATTCATTGCCATTAATGAGTGTGTAGGATTTCCCTGTCATTTTGTGGTATTATCGCTCTTTGTTCTTCTTCAATTTCTGTGTTGTTTTAAATAACTCATTCTCAGTGTGATGATTTCTGGGTGGTGCAGTGGTTCCTTGTTGGGTTGCTAACTGTAAGGTCATCAATTTGAAACCACCAGCCAATCCCAGGAGAAAGGCAGAGTTACAATCTCAGAAACTCGACAGGGCAGCTCTATCTTGTCCTATAAGGTAGCTATGGATCAAAACCAGCTCTTCGGCAGTGAGTTGTTGCTGTTGTGCTTGGCTTGGTTGCCTTTCCTCTCATATTTGTCTGCTGCTGTTAATTCGCTGTCCAGAGTGCTCCCTACAGCAATGTTTGCAGTACTTTTATTTATTTCCTTTTTCAACAACTTCTTTGAATGTATCTTTGTCTGCAAATACCCTTCTCTCTCAGAATGAGGGTTAATTTTGCTGGATATAGGATTCTTGATTTGATTCAACTAGCTGAAAAAGCAATGGAAGCATGCATTCCTTTCACTTGTCTATGCAGAATATTTGGAAAACAGCTGCTCGACCAGCTGACTGTAAGGGCTCCATATTTGGACTGAGCCCCGGTGGCGTAGTGGTTGTGCGCGGGACTGCGGCCCACTGGGATGGAGGTTCGATACCAGCTCCACGGAGCACAGCCTGGGCCTCCTACTCCCACCACCTGAGGGCAGTGATGCCCCCCCAAAAAACAAACAAACAAACAAACATAAAAGAGCTCCATATTTGTGCACATTCTAGAAAAGATGACACAACATACTACTCAAACTATCAAATGATATAACTGATATCACACATAAGTAAAATTGTTTTTGTGATCATCCAGTAATGGTTGCAGCAGTACATTGTCAAAGCGCTACCAGAAGTTTATATTAGAGTCAGAAGAGGACCTAGAATAAAGGATATAATTGCTGATAATAGATGAAGCTTGACTCAAAGCAGAAAAGATAGGAATTGCCTTTATTTCTGTTTATTATTGATTATGCAAATGCATTGAACTGTGTGGGCCATGATAAACTGTGGGTTAACTGGAGAAGAATGGGAATTTCAGAATTTTCATTGTGCTTATTAAGAATTTATTCATGGATCAAGAGGCCGTTATGTAAACAGAAAAAGGGGACATTGCATGATTTTGAATCAGGAAAGTTGTTCATCAGATTTGTAGCCTGTTGCTATACTTGTTTAGTCAATATGCTTTGAAAATCATCAGAGAAGTCAGAATATATAAAGAAGAATCCAATATAAAGGACTGGAGATAGGCTTATTAACAATCTTTCATATGTAGATGACACAACTCAGCTTGCGGAAAGTGAGAACTTGAAGCACTTATTGATAAAGATCAAGGATTATGTCTTTAAGTGGGGATTATAACTCAGTGTAAGGAAGACCAAAATCGTCACAACTGGACCAATAGGTACCATCTTGGAAATGGAGAAGAGGTTGAAGTTGTCAAGAATTTTTTTTTTACTTGAATCTACAATCAGTACTCATGGAAGCAGCAGTCAAGACATCAAAAGACGTATTGCATTAAGGAAATCTGCAGTTCAAGACCCCTTTAGCATGTTGAAGAACAAGGATGTTCCTTTGCATCATATACATTGAAAATTGAACATTAAATAAGGAAGACCATAAAAGAATTGATACATGGGAATTGTAGTTTTGGAGAAGAATATTTAAAGTACTACTGCTAAAAGAACAAAAGAAATAAAAAATAAATAAAAGGACAGACATCTGTATTGGAAGTAAGGCTGGAATACTCCTTAGAGGCAAGTATGGTTGTCTTACATATTTTGGAAATATTGTCAGGAGAGACTAGTCTCTGGAGAAGGACATCATGTTTGCTGAAGTGGAAAGGCAGCAAAGAAGAGGAATTTCCTCAGCAAGATGGATCGACACCTGGCTGCATCAATGGGCTTGTGCATAGGAACAATTGTGAAGATGGAACAGGACCGTGCAGTGTTTTGTTCTGTTGTGCTGCACAGAGATGCTCTGGCATAGTGACAATTGGATGCCTAACAAGAATAAGATTCTTGGTTGGTGGATTTATTTTTTTCTTCAGGTTTTTATTTATGTCACTGCACTGTCTTCTTGTGTACATGACTTTTGCTAAGTAATCTGACCTTATTTACGTTGTCTTTTCTTTGTATCTGGTTTTTCCTTTTTCTCTTGCAGCTGTTAGATTTATCTTCCTGTCCTTGACCTTGGAGTTTCACTGTGATATAGTGTGATTTTTTTTTCCAAGTGGCAGGTGTGTTAGTCCAGGTTGACTAGAAAGAAAATTCATTGTCACTCACATAGGTGATAGAGAGAATTGCATATCAAGAATTAATGATGCATCAATAAAACACCCCAGTGTCAGGGCTCTGGCTGCCATCAGCGTGGCTCCATGTGGTTTGTCAACAGGGGTGTGGAGCAGAGAGAGAGTGTGTGTCCAATACCCGAGGAGGAAGACGGGAGTTCCCAGAATCCTCAGGAGAAGACCATGCCCTCACAGAGGCTGCCTTGGCTGTGACCAGATTGACAGGCTATACTTTAACCCTTCACTCAAGTTGACAGTATTAAGTATCTCAAAATTAATATTTATGAGAGGGGGGGATGCCTCTCCTCTTTGAGGTTCTCTCATCTTCTTGAATAGTGTGGATACTGTACATCTTCATGAGAATAGATTTCTTCTGTGAAGCAACCACTGAATTTGAACAACCAACCTTGAGGTTAGCAGCCAAAGCCTAACCCACAACTCCACCAGGTTTCTTAAGAGAGCTTAGTTTAGGCAATACCCAAAACTCAATTCCAGCTCATGACCATCCTATTGGGAAGATTAGAACCGCTCTTTTTGGTTTCCAAGTTTGGAAATCTTTAGGCTCAAAAACCCTCATTATCTTTCTCCTATGGAGGGTTTCAACTACTGTCCTGGTAGGTAGCAACTCAATAATTAAAACAAAGCACCACTCACACTGCCATCGAGTGATGCAGACTCACGATGAACCTGTGTGACAGTACAAAGCTATCTCAGTGTTTCTGCATCTGTGACTCTTTACAAGAGATAAAGCTCCATCTTTCTCCCTAGAAATGAAAACTAGAAGTGTTTTGGCTTTCTGTAATGAAACCCACCCACTGTTGTGCAGTACATTCTAACTCAAGAGTGACATGACAGGACAGAATAGAACTGTTCCATCAAGTTCCCACGGCTATAACTCTTTAAGAAAGAAGACTGCCTCCTCTTTCAGCCACTGCATTCCAACTGTTGACCTCTTGGCCATCAGCCCAGTGCTTGACTCCCTAAGCCATTAGGGTGCCTTTTATATCTCGGGGATCTGAAATTTCAGTCCTATAGTCATTTGAACCTAAACTAATGTCTAACTCGTTATTTTTTGGAAGAGTACAAGAGTTCAATGTCAGTTAGACTTATTATTCTTTAAAATGTCACCACAAATACCTAGCTAGTATAGTGTATTCAATATTTATTTTGTCATCTTCTTTGTAGTATCAATTCAGGCTTAGGCAGTAAAATATTGCTATGTAACAACAGCAAATTAGCCTGTGAAATTT
>PVJH01018950.1:0-43955 GCA_004026705.1 Nesogale talazaci
CCCCTGCATGTCTCTTCTCAGTGCCCCAGCTACTCATACTGCCCATGACCACAGAGATGCTCTCCGCCTTGCAGACAGCTCCCACACCCAGAGCAGCTCACAGCACAATGCTGGGCCCTTGGTGGGTGGGTGGGGATCCAGGGTCGGCCTAGGCTCCAGCTGCGGCCAGGCCCAGCGGGGCTCTGCCCGGGCCCAGGGTGAGGGCTGCTGCTGGGACACCCCATGAACGGGCTGTGTGGATGTCCATCCGGGCAGGGTGGGCGATCTCTCTGTGCCGGAGGTGGGTGGGCAGGGCGCGCAGGCCTCCTTCCTCAGGACAGAGGTGCTCTGTTGTCTGTCCACACAGAGGCTCAGTGTAGGTCTCCAGGACTGGCTGTCAGCAGGGGAGGTTGCCACGGACAGGCGCTCCCCCCAGCGCCGTCTCTGCAGCCCCCCAGGCAGGTCAGCTTCCACAGTGGGTCACACGCCCCCACCCCTCCCACCTCCCCAGGCTAGATGCTCCTCCAGGGTTCATGCTGCCAAGACAATGACACTACTGTAACCCTCTCTTGAGGACATTCCGTCACTCCCCCAAGATGCTAGCCAAAGCCCCCCTGTTTCCTTGGCTGTATTTGGTGGGGGTGGGGGTGGGGATGGTGCAGATGACTGACAGGGCAAGACCACCCTGTAGAGTCCCTTAGCTGGTGGGTGGGTCAGGGCTCCTGGACCCTTGGTCACGCCTCCCTGGCAACGGTCCAGGCTGGTAGCACCCCATACCTGGTGCCTAGAGGGCTGAGAGGCTAAGCCACGGACCTAGGAATGAGTTAGACCATGGCTTCATCCTGTTCAGGAGCCCCTGAGGTACACAATGGGTTAAGCGTAGGTTTGCCCACCAAGAGGTGTCCTTCAAACCCCAGCGAGGTCCTGTGCACCCGGGAAGGCTCTATCCAGAACTCCTGTTCTGTTCGGCAGGGCTGCTGCGTTTGGCAGCCCACAGCAGGGCAGTGGGGTTTCCCTCCCCAGATGCGTCCACTGTCCACTTCCAAGCCATGGTCACGGTGCTGTGGGCTAGATGCCGGGGCTACCGAGGCAAGGTCAGGTGTCCCAACTGCTGGCCAGTGGCTCTGCAGGAGAAGGTAGAGGCTGTCTCTGCCCACCCCCACCCCCACTGTGATTTCCAGCCTCCAAAATCCTCCTGAGGTTCAGGACGGGCATAGGGCTTTGATTTGGTTGCTGCACCCCCAGCAGGGCCACAGGGAGTGGGCAGGTTCTTTGGGGTGCAACCAGGATCAGCGTGTGTGTGTGTGTGTGTGTGTGTGTGTATGTGTGTGTGTGTGTGAGAGAGAGAGAGAGAGAGAGAGAGAGAGAGAGAGAGAGAGGCTAGCTCCCAGGCAGAAGGTGACTTGGGGCAGGGGCTATATTATTTTGGGGGGGGGGGTGCATCACTGCCCTGGTGGGAAGCCCAGCCTTGCTCCTGGAGAGCTGCTGCTGGATTTGAACCACCAACTCTGTGGGCCACAGTCCCGCACACAAGCACTACACCACTACAGGGGTGTAGGGGCTCAGCAGGGGCTCTATTCTATACAGGTAAAATGACCAGATTTTAAGCGGGGCAACATTGATCATGGGATTGGGAGGGGTGTGTCCTTGATTAAAAATTTGGTCCATGTGGAGCAACAAAAAAGTTCATAGAACGCAAACATAGTATTGTAATATATTTATTTTAATTTTAAAATGCCACGGGACGTTGCTACATTGTTAAAAAGCGGGATGTCTGTTCACTTTCTAGACAGGGTCTCTTCTGTGCGCATCCCTAGGACATCAAAGGAGAGGGAGAGGCCATGGGAAGGAAGCCTAGGTCCAGCGACCGTGGCCCAAGTGAGGGTCCAGGAGTAGAATGCAGGGACTCTTAAGGAACCCGGGTAGCACCCTGCCCAGCTCTGGCTGCAAACTACAGGTTGTGGTGGGGACCCAGCGTCTGATCTGCCCGCAGAGGAGAGGAGAGACCATGGCTGCTGGTGGTGGTGGTGGGGGTGGGGGGTGGGGGGCTGTATTTCGCCTTCCCTGGGACTTTCCACTTCTTGGAACAGACTCCATGGTGGTAAGTGTACTTGGGGTGGGAAAAGCTCCTCCGTCTTCATATTCACCAACTTGGAATCCAGTGCTGCCCCTGGTGATGACACCGCTTACCACAAGGTCAGTGGTTCAAAACCACCAGGGGGTCCTGGGGAGAAAGGCCAGGAATTCTCTCCCTGGAAAGAGTGTTCGTTCCGGAAACACTCAGGGGACAGGCTTACCCGGTCCTCCAGGCTGGCTGTCAGTCGGAATCGGTGAGTTTGGTTTTCAGTAATGAGGGTCTGCCCTAGCCACAGCTGTGCTGGTGAGATGTACGACCAGATTTTTTTTCTTTTTTTTTTTTTTATTTAATCACTTTATTGGGGGCTCGTCCATCGCTTTTCATAATACATAGTCACATATACTGTGTCAAGCACCATCACATGCCACTTTCATTAACATTCTCCAAAAATCTGCTCTTCCACTCAGGCCCGTGAAATCAGCTTCTCATCCTTCCCCCTCTGTCTTTTCCGCCCCTTCCCCCCAGTCCTCATTACTTTAGAAATTATTATTATTTTGTCATATCTTACACTGCCCAGCATCTCCCCCCTACCCACTCCTCTCGATGTCCGTTCTCCAGATAGGAGGCAGTCTGTGGATCCCCGCAGTTGGCTCCCTCTCTCCACCCCACCTTCCCTCCACCCATCCAGTAACTCCACTCTCACCACTGGCTCCGAGGGGTTCATCTGCCACGGGGTCCCTGTATTTCCAGTTCCCATCTCTGCCAGTGTGCCTCCTCCAGTCCAGCGGGACTTGCAAGGTAGAGTTGGGACCATGATAGTTGGGAGGAGGAAGCCTTCAGGAACTAGAGGAAAGTTGTATGCTTCATTGCTACCTCACTGCACCTGACTGGCCTGTCTTCTCCCCATGACTCCCCTGTAAGGGGGTGTCCAATTGCCCACCAGTGGGCCTTGAGTCTCCACCCTGCTCTCCCCCTCCTTCCTATTGATGTGATTCTTCTTCTTGGATGTTTGATATCTACTCCCTTCGATCCCTCGTGATCACACTGGTTGATGTGCCAGATTCTTTTTTTTTTGGGGGGGGGAGGGTATCACTGCCCTCTAGTGGGAGTAGGAGGCCCAGCCTTGCTCCTGGAGAGCTGCTACTGGATTTGAACTGCCAACCCAGTGGGCTGCAGTCCCGCACTCAACCACTACGTCACCGGGGCTCAGTCCGATTTTTTTGTTTTGCTGTTCATCACAGGCCCTGGTTTGAAAATGAGCCTTTTCTAGCCACCCAGGGGAAAATGGCCCTCGTGACTGGGTGTGTTGGTAGGTAAATGTGTCTGATGTGTCCATGAAGCATCTCTCCATCACAGGCTTATTTTTGGAAACCTCGGATCACCATGATTTGGACTGTAGGCCTTTCACTTCATTGGCGTAGAGCGAACGGGCCCTCCCCCCAGGGTCCCTCAGGGCATGTTGGGGCTCACAGCCTCAGGGCTCATGCCCTCCTCACAGCCCCGTCGGTGTGATTTGGTCGGGGGGGAGTATTCACAGGCCTGCCCTGCGCGCCGTTAAAAAATAATCTTCTTCGGGCTAAGCCCCAGTGGCATAGTGGTTGTGCGCGGGACTGTGGCCCACTGGGATGGAGGTTCGATTCCAGCTCCCAGGAGCAAAGGCTGGGCCCCCTACTCCCACCACCAGAAGGCAGTGATGCCTAAAAAAAAAAAAAAAATCTTCTTCGAGTTTCTGGTGGGTGCTGGGGGATCACACCCCTTTCATCCCATGTACCGCTCCCTCAGTCCCCCGGCCCTTTAAAAGTCACCCAGTGCCTGCGAGTCCATTTGGCCTCACCCTGTGCCTCCCAGGCTAGTGCCAGCTGTGCAGACTTTGCCCTCCCTGTTTGTCCAGTCCCTGTGGGTGGATCTCTAGGCCTCTCTTCTGTGCCACTGCTGACTGGGTGTGAACGACTCTCGTGTTTACCAGCCAAGAGCCAACTCTTGGTCCCCCCAGACCCCTGCACCCATGTTCTCAAGTTGTTCTCCGAGAGCCTGGGGCCCAGGCCACTCGGTTCTGAGAGGAGAGGGAAGGGCCAGGCTGTAGTCCGAGTCCTGGGAGGAAGGCATGGGCTGTGTCGCTTGGGGGACCTGGGTTTAGCTGCCCCAGAAGGGGTGGCCCTGGGATAGGCATGTTGTGGGAAAGGTGGGTGTGTGCCCAGACCAGACCGGACTCTGCGGCGCAGACTTGGGGAGCCTCCAGGGTGTTGTGTGGGGTATCCTGAGAGAGACCCCAGTAGGACTCTCTGCGACCAGAGAAAGGGCCTACTCTGCGTGTCCAGTGAGACTCCTTAGGTGTTGGCTCATGCACTGTGGATACACTCTCAGGAGAGAGACCAGCCCCTGGAGAAGGGCAACTGGTTTAGGGGCAGCGGGAAGGGAGAGTCCCTGGGCAAGATGGACGGACACCGTGGCTGCCGCTGTAAGGACGACTTGGGCTGGGGGACTCGGGGTGGGAACCGACTGGACAGCCTCCCCCCAACCGGTGTCCAGTGTGGGGGGCCACTAGCCCCAGGCAGCTGGTGAGCACATGAAATTCGGCCGGTCGAAGCCAGCAGTTTGGGTGTTCTCCTTTAAATCTGAGTAGCCACACTGGGTTGTTGTGGTGCTGGGCGGCGAAGCCAGGTCCCTGGAGGAGCACAGGGAAGGGGGGGGGGCAGGTGGGCACTGAGCGTCCTAGAACCTGCCTAGGCTCTGTCTTCTCAAGTCTCACGGGGCTGTGTGTCAGGGGAGTCCGTCCCTAACACATCATCTCGGGGGTCCGGCAGGTGCATTTGTACAGTGATGCTAAGTAAAGATGATAGTAAAGTCATAGAGAATAAGAGAGAGTGAAGAGAGAATGAAATAGAGGAGTCAGACACAGTTTGTGCATGGCAGCACGCTGGTCTCAGCCCCGCTTGATGGTCCACGTGAGGACGTGTGTGGCGGTCATGTGCTTATGTCAATTTCATGATTGAGAGGTAGGGGTGGAGTCTAGCCTGTTCATCTGGAGATAGCCATTGAGTAGCCAAGGAGGCGTCCATGTGGGCACGGCTTTCTCCTGAGACTTCTGGGAAATCTCGCGATATTTCCCTCGTGGAGATGAGAAGCTATCTCCCCCGGTTGTTGGGAGTTAGTCTCAGAGATGACGAACTACGGACAAGACAAGATGGCAGCATCCGAGAAGCTACAGGAGCCAGGGGAGGGGCCACACAGCCTTACCCTGATGGAGCCAGACCTCTGAAGCTGGAAAAGCCACGTGGAGACCCCTGCCAGTACTGAGTTGCTTCAACCACCACTGGATGTTGTTGATGGACCCTGAGCCCTGGAAGCGAGGAGTCATGGGGAGATCCCTGCTGGTGCCAGGACTCTGCACCCACTGACCTGTGCGTGAGTCGGAAGGAGACTTTATAGACTAGTATCAGGCATATGGGCTAGTATCGGACTTAGGACTTTGAACTGGACCGGGCTGGGATGCTTTCTCAATGTCCCATTCCCCTTGTATAGAAACCTTTCTCTTATATCCATATGCGTGTCTATGAATTTGTTTCTCTTGTTTACCTGGACTAACACAATGTGTGAGGGGGGAATTGCAGGAGTGACCGATCCAGGTTTATTACTAATCAAGGCTTATATCTCTTGGGTGGGGGGATGTGCAAGCCCCCTAATTACAGTGAAAGACACAGAAAGGGGTTGTGCTCTAGGTACTGAAGCAATGGGGGGGGGGGGGAATGATCTAGGGGAAAACATGTGACAAGATGGTTGGATCCTGATTCCTGGTGGCAGCCTAACCGTCTGTGATTGCCCTGGTGCTGGAGACTTGATTTAATCTAAGCTTTCAGGGGAAGCAATCCGCTGTCCCTAACAGCAGGGAGGGAGCCCCACCTGTGGTGGGAGAGACCATGGTGGCTGCGTGCTCTGGAAGGCTGGAGCCTTCAGGGAGAAGATGGCTAAGCATCTGAACTCCCACCAGCTGCTGGCAAACAGCCTCTCATGTCTGGCATTTCTTTGGGGGAGACAACTTGGGAGAAATCGTTCTGTTTCCCACAGCTTTGGTCAGAAAAGGGGCTCTCTTTCCCAAGAGAAAACTTGGGGTCAAGGCACCATCTTCCTTCTCTGAGTGTTGGGGGACATGAGGGCCATTTGGGTGGCCTGCGGTGAGCACAGGGAACACAGGTCCGAGAGACGAAAGAACTTGCAACGTTTCCAGGGAGGTCGGCCAGCCGGACTTGGCAGCAAAATATCCCGGTGTTTGCACACGGACTCAGATTCATCCTCAAATTCACATCTGGCCCCAACAGACTCTGAGGCCCTCCCGCAGGCCTGCTGGACCCAGGACTGCTCTGGGACGAGGGAGATGGTTCTTCCCTCCGATTGGCTGCCCCCTGCGATCACGTCAGCAGTCTGATGGGAGAAGGGAGAGGGAGGAGGGAGCCCCATCTGGAAGACACAAGCCCATCCCTCCTCCTCTTCTCTGGAGCCAGCAGAGGCAGCCCCTCTGGAATGGAAGGGCAGGAGGGAAGCCTGGCTGTGTCTTTGCTGCAGCCACCCTGACCGGCTTCCCGCCAGGCCCCAGTCCCACACACCGGCCCCGGGAGCACAATGTGCAGCTGTCCGCACAAAGACATCCAGAGAGAGTTCCTTTGCGGAATCCCATCTGGCTGGCCGAGTCCCCACACTGGCTCCTTTGTGAGCCCGCACAAAGCAGTCATTCAGGTCTGGGCACCCGGGGGCTGAGAGCCCCAAAGTGGACTCACTCCCAAAGCCAGGATGGAGGGGGGATACCCAAGAGCACAGCTCACAGAAGGCAAAGGCCCGCGCTCCCACCTGTGAGAGATGCCTCCGAGGCTCTGGCTGCAGGAGTTCTGCCAGGGAGCTGGTCCCCTGGGTCCTGCAGGGACTCAGCCTGAAGGCCAGAGTACTGGCGTGAATAACAAGAATGAACACCACGCTTCATCGTGTGTTGGGCTCTGCTTGGAACCATCTGTCATGGCTCCTGTGACCATCCTGGAGCCCCGGTGGTGGGTGGAGTGGTGATGAGCTGATGAAGGTCAGCGGTTCAAAACCACCAGCTGTTCCTCGGGAGAAAGAGGAGGCTCTGCACGTTTGGAAAGAATTACCGCCTGGGACACCCCTAGGGACAGTTCTGCCCCCGGGAGTCAGAACTGACTTAATGGCAGTGCGATTCCTCTTTAGTCTACAACCTTGAGGTCCCTCCTCATTGGGGTGACTTTATCTTCATGGATGACAAGATCCCGGCCTTTTCCCACCCCAACGGGAGGACTGATGTTCCTTGTCTGCTGAAGAAAGGGCTGGTCCAGCACATATTTGCTGCCCGACTTAGCGAGTGGAGCACCCTATGATGGGAGAACTCTCACTGCCCCCATTGCACAGACGGGAAGGGTGAGGTCCAAGTCACACCACAAGGGCATAGTGCACTTGGGACTCACACCGTGTTTGCCCAGGTGGACTAGGAGAACAAAACCAGGTAGACTCATGTGTGTGCAAGAGAGAATTTTATACCAAAGAGCAATGGTCCATTAAGAAAACATCCCAGCTGAGTCCAGATCGAGTCCATATGTCTGCTATGACCCCATTATGTCTATACCAGTCCATAAATTCCTCACTAGACTCATGCAGTCAGGCAATGATGCTGAATGCAGGAAGGAAAGACAATGGGAGACTTGTGGGTCCAGTGGTGGTGGCAGGATTTCAGTGGTGGCATGGGTCTCCATGTGGTTCCTCTAACTCCAGGGCTCTGGCTCCATCAGTGTAGCTCCATGTGTCTTGTCAGCAGAATGAGAAGCAGAGAGAGGTATGTCCCACTTGGAGGAAGACAGGCATTCCTAGAATCCTCTGCAGAAGGCCACACCCACACAGAGGCCTCATTGGCTGTGACATGGTTGACAGGCTAGACTCCACCCCTTCACTCAAGCTGACCGGAGATGATGTCACCGCCACACACACCCAGCCACCCAATTCCGGGCCCACGTGTCATTTATCCTTTTGAGATGTTTTAGGGAGGCGTGTCCCCCATTCCTCAAGACTTGTGCCTTTAACATCTGATGGTGTTGAGTGTTTTCAGGGGCATGTGCAGCTGTTGTCAGAATCCCAGACAGTTCCATTTCAAAGCATTAGCATCACCTCCAAAGGTTGCCATACCCGCTGAGGGTCAGTCTTCACTGCCCCTTCCCCCCAACCCCTGATGAGGACAGGCCCTCATCTGACTCCTGTGAGCTGTGGGTAAGCATCTGCCCAGAGTCGGCGCCGTGAGCCCCGGTCAGTGAGCTGACTGCCATGCTCACCAGTGCCGAGTCAGACTGCTCATGTAGCTGCCTCCAGACAAGGATGCCCAGGTTGTATGGAGGACCAGGCCAGGAAGGAGCAGAGGGGCAGGGAGGAAGGAGAAACGGGTGCAGGGTCCGCCCCGGAGCAGATGTCTCTGGGAGCCGCTGGGGCCGGCCCTGCGGGGAGACTGTATTGAGCTGGTTCCAAACGAGGGATGAGGGTGGAGGCCTTAGTCCCTCCATTCCTGATGGTCCTCGGTTGAGGGATCACGGGTTTATGTTCTCGAGATATGTGGTGACGTTAGATGTTTAGGCTCTGGGAGACACGAGAGATGACGTCTGTGCTGGACTGCTAACTCAAAGGGAAGGCCTGATGGTCTCTCTGAAAAGCTGGGAGCCTTAGAAGTGCCCCCCCCCCCCACCGGAACACCATCCTACTGTGTGAGTGCCGGTTCCCCATGGGGTCCAGGGGCAGCTCTGGGTGATGACAAGACAGTGACAATCACAGCTGCCCTGTAAGAGCACCAGAGGAGATAGTTCACCCCCAGTCACTCCCAGTCACTGGCCCGGCCACCCATGGAAGCGGATTGCTTTTACCCGGAGAAAACCACGCTGAGACTTTTGGGGCAGGGCACGGGTCTGGAACCGGGAGCTAGCACATGCCCTGGGCAGAGAGCGCTGTCTAAGCAGCACCCCCACCCGTGGACCGAGTCCACAAAGCCAGGTCACGTGACGTCAGAAGACCCATGCTGCCACAGAGGACGGCTTTGGCGCTCCTGGCTCCCTGTCTGCTTCGTAAAGTTGGTGACCCGTCCTCCCGTCCCCTGTGGCTTTTTTCCTAATGCTGGATGCAACTTGATCCCAACCACATGTGGTCACATCCAGCTGAGACGGAGTTGGCTCGGCCAGGCCGGGCGGGCAGGAGGCCAGGGCCCAGCACCAGGAGCCAGCGGTTGGTGAGGAGTGATGGGTCGGGGCTCTGTCCTCGGGCTCCCCTGGCCTCATAGTGTGTGCACAGGAACCAGGGGCTCCTCCTTTCTCTGGGGACACCAGGGGAAGAGGCGAATTGGTCCTCGCTCCTTTTAAAAATGGTTTAGTGGCCCATAATTCATATAGTGTGCACTCATCCAGCTATATCAAGGAGAAGCATATAATCATTGTCATGTCAATTTCAGAACACCCCTTCTCCCCTGCGGTTAAATCCTTTAAATTGAACTGGGCAGTCACGGCCTGTTCTCACGCTCCCTCCCCACTCCCCTCTCCATCTCTCCTCCTGACCTCCCCCTCACTTGCACCCCCACAGACACCTGAACCCCTTTTTATTACTATGCCTCTGTTCCCCCTGGGGGTCACCAATGGGGAGACCAGCAGAAATGATGGAAACCAGATTAGAAATAAGGTTCTCCTCCCCCCCCCACTCTCAGAAGAGAGCAGACCCTCCAGGAGGAGAAGCCCATGTGGGCTGCCCTTCCCTCCCCTGTGCGAATCAGAGGACGAGGGGAAGAGGAAGCAGGCTGGGGGGTCGTGAGTCCCTGGGGTCTCTAGGGTGAGAGGACTTTTTCTATTATGTAGCCAGCCAGGTTCCCTATCTCCCTTGGAGGCTCACCAGAGCACGGGGCTGTGTGCCAGCTTCGGGAAGCTCAGAACATCCCCTGTGTGTGAAGAAAGCAGGTTCTAGTGGCTCAGAAGTGTCTGGAGTGGGGCTCACTGCCCTCGTGACCCACCGGGGTGCAGTGTGAAGACACGAGAGTGTCCGGGGGGGCTCTCACCCTGCCTCATCCTTGTCTGAGTTAGTTCCTCTCGTGAACACATAGATCCATGTCCCAATGTGCACTTCGCCTTTGCCAGGAAAGCAGCCTATCATGGGCTGATGTGCCCAATGTTTTTGCCTTCATCAATAAGGGTAAGTCCCTTCTGACTCACGGTGACCCTGTGGGACAGGGTAGAACTGGCCCAGGGATTTCACAGAGGGAGACTCCTCATGGGAATAGGAAGCCTCGTCCTTGTCTTGCTGAGTGACGGGTGGTTCTGAACCGCTGACTTTGTGGGCAGCAACCCAACATGTCACATGACTTCCCCTGGGCTCCTGAGAAGGGCACATCGAATACAGCCCGCTTTGAGGCCTGTGTTCGTCCAGGTAGACTAGAGAAACACATCCAGGGAGACTCATCTGCATGTAAGAAAGAACTTTCTATATCAAAGAGTCATTGTGTAGAAAGGAAACATCCCAGCCCAGTCCAGATCAAGTCCGTAAGTTCAACATGAGCCCCTATGTCCAACACCAGTCAACACATTCCTCTTCAGACTCACACAACACATGCAGTGACGCCGAAGGTGGGAAGATCACAGGCCAGTGGGTGGAAAGTCTGGTGGATCCAGTGGTAGAGGCACCTCAGCGCCAGGGGCTCCTCCAGATCCAGGGCTCTGGCTCTGTGTACACTAATGTGTAGCGCCATGTGTCTTGTCAGCACAAAGGTGAAGCAGCGAGTGTGTGTCCCACCTCCAGGGAGGAAGACAGGAGAGCCCAGAACCCTCAGGAGAAGGCCACGCCCACACAGAGGTCTCATTGGCTATGAGCTGATGGCAGGCTAGACTCCACCCCTTTGCAAGTTGACAGGAGATGATGTCACTGCCACAGGGACGCTGTTCCAAATAAGGTCACCCTTCCACTCATGACAAAGTGAACACCATGCCAGTGTGTCCTACTCTTTTGAACGTAGGCACTGCATTTTTTTTCCACTCATTTTTTTCCACTCACTCATGCTTACTCAGTGGGTCGTGTGCCTGGAGCCCTTAACGACAGTACTCTTTAGATGCCGGATTCTAACTCTGCCGGTTGCCCATCATGCGTGGCAGAAGATCCATCAGGCTCCAAGTGACAGGGGTGGGGTTGGGGTGATAAGACATGAAGCCACACCAAACTCACTGCCCCAAGTCCAGGCGGACTCCTGGTGACTGCCCTGCGGGTCTCTTGAGACGGTCCCTGTGGATGGAAGTCGAAAATGCTAGTCTTTCTTTCGTGGAGCTGCTGGTGGGTTTTGAACTGCCGGCCGTGCCCATCGCAGCCCCATGCCTAACCACTACGCCACCGGGGCTCCTGTGGTGAGGATCTGACGCAGCCTTTCTTAGACTTGCCGAGGTCGCCTCTTGGTCCTCAGCACGCTCGCCTTTGGGATGGGTGTCCTAGCCCCAACTGGACAGGGGGCCTTTCAGGCGAGGGGAGTTTAGTTCCCATGGAGACGTTGAGGTGCCCAGAGGAGCTTGCTTGCTCCCCACTTGGTTCCTGAGACTCTCGGAGCCTGCAGCTCCTTCGGGGGACTGGGTGCACTGAGCAGAAGTCTACATAGTGACTTCCTGCCCCAATCAGAAACAGGCGAGGCTGGAAAGTTGCCCTAGACCCCACGTGCATTTACCGTCCCAGGAGAAGACAGTTCTCTGACTTACTCTCCACTTCCCGAGTTTTCCCTCTTCTAGTGTCTAAAAATGCAAGCAGGGAAGGAGGTGGTGCTTCTCAAACTGTCTGGAGGAAAGCATAATAATAATAATAATAATAATAATAATAATAATAATAATAAACCTTCAACTCCGCCACAGAGCAATGCTTATATCAACGGTAAGAAAAGCCAGAGAAAACAAACACAAGACATCTGATGGTTAGGAGGCATGAAACCTGAACCTGGTATTTTGCTCCCATCATTCCTTCTTATGCCCCGTGTTGTGGTCAAGGCTGATGAGCTCCCCCCATGGAAAACAAAGGGACTGCCGGGTAAGGACTTCAGATGCCCTGCTCTCGGGAAGCCAGGCGGGGGACGCTTCCTCTCATGGGTTGCTCCTCTTCCTGGAGAAGGGTGTCGTGCTGGGTCATAAGGCAGAGGGGCAGTGAGAGAGAGGAGGACCCTTGCCGAGAGGGATGGGCCTAGGGGCTGCAAGGAGGGACTCCGACACAAGGACGAGGCTGAGGGCCGTGCCCTGGTCTGCTGTGCATCGGACTGCGGTGAGTTGGCACGGGCTTAAAGGCATGAGGAGCCCTGCTGCTTTAGTGGTTATGGGCTCCCAGCCTGTAAGAAACAAAAGAAATGCCAGCAGCTAAGAAACAAAGACCCAGGGGTTCAGGAAGTAGAGACGCTGCCAGAGAGAGAGAGAGAGAGAGAGAGAAAGAGAGAGAGAGAGAGAGAGAGAGAGAGAGAGAGAGAGAGAGACACTGTCCAGGCCCTGGTGGTGCCTGGGCCTCTGTCAGTAGCTGTGCAGAAAACCAAGAGAGAAACCAGCTCAGAAGGGGGCAGGGTGAAGGCTCTGGGAGGGGGCCCTTCTGAGAAGGAGAAAATCAATATGTCCACAAGCCTTATTGATCAGAAGGTGATTTGATAGGAAGTATCTGAAAAGCCAAGGAAACAAAAGGCAGCTATTGATGACAGGGGAGAGAAAAGCTGCACTCACAAACAAACAAAAAATAAGACACACACACACACACACACACACACACACAAAACAAAACCCTCTAAACTTCCTGCCATCACGCTGATTCTGATGCACACACAGCGGCCCCTGTAGAGATGCCCGGGTGGGAGGAGGGGGGAGGTTTCAGAGACCTTCACTCTTTAAAGGCATCGAAAGCCTCTTTCAAGGAGCAGCTAGTGGTTTCAGACTGCCAGACGATGCACGTGCCCAGGTTTGCGACAGTGCCGGTGAGAACAGGTGCAGGGCAACCGAGGGTGCAGTGGGAAAGACCCCAATCCTGATTTTCCCATTATTGTCACTACATGCCATCAAGCTCACTGCCCTGGAGTAAATGCTGACTCACGGCGCCCCCCCCCCCCCCGAGGGTCTCTGAGGCTGTAACTGTTTATGGGAGTAGAAAGATTAGTTGCCGCTGGTGGCTTTGAAGTACCATGGGCATCACCGCTCATACAATTCCTATCACGATCATTACATGCGTCAATTGTATGCAGACCACATCTGTACCTTTGTTGCCATCACGATTCTCCAGTAGCTTTTTAAAAAGGACACAGGAGGAGCCAGCCTTCTCAAAGGACGTCTGCCTGAAAATGTCTCTATTTTGCACTCCCAGGGGTGGCTAGTTTGGCTGGGTGTAGAATTTCTGCGCCTCTTCTTGAAAGCCTTGCTCAGTGGCGCGCCCGCTTCCAGGGGTGCCATTTAGAATCAAAGTGCTTCTCAGTTTCTTGGTGGGTAATCCGCTTCGTTTCATTCTCTTTTCTTTTGGAAAGCTGGTAGGCACTTTCCCCCCTGTGTTCTGAAATGTCACCAGCATGTGCCTTACATTTGTCTCAGCATGGCTTCCTCCTAGCAGAGCGCGAGGCAGAAGGCTTCTGTGATTCCCGTGTTTCAGGGGATATGCAGTGGCAGCTTAGTGCAACAGATTGCTTCATTCCCCATCTGCTCCAAGGAAGGGCTTAAGTGGAACCCACGACCAACTTGAACGTGTTCACCGGCTTCTGTCTCCTCCCCATGTTCAGAGGTGAGCTTCCCTAGAAATCCGTTTCCCCATCGTCTCTGGCTGTGCACACCTGGCAGTTATACTGGAACAGGTGCGACTCCCCAAGCACCTGGGTGAGACTTTGTCCAGATGAGCATCTGGGAGGCTCGATAAACCCCAGACAAGCGGTCCATGGAAGCCTTGACTTTGGGTGGCTTCAGCAACACACCGACTGTGAGACTGCAGAGAGAGAACCTCTAATTGCTATGACCACCAACACACAGGTGCACCGATGGGGAGAGAGGACTTGCAGGGGACTGAACTCCATACAGCCCAGGTGTATCTACTTTTAGGTGCTGTGTTGGCTATTTGGGGAGCCTGTCAAGCATCCTGTGTTCAATAGACCAATGTTCTCTGAACACGTATTTTCGGTATGATCTGCCTGCCCTTCACGGTGACGTTAATCTTTATGGGAGCAGGCAGCCTCATCTTTCTCCCATAGTGCGCCTGGTGGTTTTGAACCGCCAACCTTGCTGCTTGCAGGTTAACCCTTGGCATCACCAGGACAAGAGCATGTGCTTGATCCATGACTTCCAGTTGGTCAACAGCATGCCTTTTCCAAGTCAAATTCAGTCTGGTGCCAAGCCTGCCCTCACGTGGGAGACCCGACATCCATCGGACAGCTCGGCTGGCCTCTGTCGAAAGCAAAGGTCGGGGATTGTCTCCTTGGGCAGGAAGAATGTGCTAGATCCGTGGGGATTGCAGGCTCAGGGACAAACAACTCTGGTTCTCAGAGGCTTCTGGGATCGCAGGGGCACAGCCTCAGGTAACTGATGGCACCGGCAGGACCTGGCTGTCGCTCTCTCTTCTCTGGAGTAGCTGTGGGGCCATGAGGCAGTGATAATCTCCCCATCGCTGTTTCTTCAGCCTGATGTGAAGGGCAATGATCTCCTTGTCACTGGGGACTGAACCTAGACCAGAAGAGGGAACTCCACACCTCTAAGGAATCCTCTCCCGACATGGCTACCCCCACCCCGTGCCCCCTTCAGCTCCATGCCCCACGGCTGTCAGAAAATACCCCAAGCATCTCACCTCCTCCCCAACCCCCACCACTTTGGGGCTCTTCTATTTCCCATTTGCTCTGAAGACTGCCCGCCCGATATGCTCTCTTAAGGAAATATTAAACGCTGAAGTCTGCCATCTCGTCACGTGCCAATGGGTGCTTTGTGCCCAGGGTCTCCGGCGCCAGTCTCAAAGGTGGCTCCGGGCCGAGCCTGGCTCTCTTCCTGCTGGCCAGCGTGTCCCCAGGAGGACAGTCACCTTTCCCAGGGTTCTCAGGTGCTTGCAGTGCTGAGAAGTCCTCTGAGCTCGGCAGCCTCTGGCCTTTGGTCATTTGAGCTAATGCAGCAGAAGCATTGTCATAGAACCTGAGGAAATCCAAGCTCTTCAATGTAATGGAGACTCTGAGTGGTGAGGGAAGAGCTTGGGCCTTCATCAAGGGCCCCTCGCCTGGCCCAGTGTCCAGCAGGGAAGGGGTGCTTGGGATGAAAGGCTTCAGATAGGATGCAGTTGGGGAGGGGGGCTGCATTCACTGCCCCCACTGTGCCGTAGCTAAAGCTGCCTTCCCCTCTGCTAGATCTCTGTACAGCCTGCCACCACATGCTTCTCTCAGCCTGCCCCAGCCAGAACCTGGGTTCCAGGCAGCTGTAGGTAGCAGGTCGGCGTCTAATCAGAAACCACGTCAGTGAAGGGGGGTGGGGGGGTAGACATCATTTCATGTTCTAGTGACATCATTTCATGCCAACCTGATAAATAATTTATAGGAAGTGGAGAGCCTCTTATGTTCAAGCCTTCTGTACCCTTTGGAGCCATGCAAGGCCCCTAATTACATACGTCACAGGAAGGGGCTGTGCCACTATGCACACGTTACAGGAAAGGGTGGTGTATCAGGGTCCCCTGTGAGAAGGTCAGACCCCAGACTCCTGGCTGTGACTAAACAGGTTATGCTAGAGATCATTAAAGACAGCCCCCAGGCTTCAAAGGAAAGAAACCATCACGCTAACAGCAGGGGAGTCCGCTCTATGGTGAGACACTCACAGGTCTGAGATAACTGGGAGCTTCAGGGAGAGGATCTAACTACTGACTATGCTGGAAAATCGTTTGCTTTATGTGTTGGAGTATGTCATTATGGGAAAGAACTGTCTCCATCCCACATCCATCCGCCATGCCTCAGATGCCTGGATAGAACTGACGACCCTAGACTCCAGGCGTGGGAAGCTCTGAGCTCAGCAGGCGTGCCTGTTGCATGGCTCCTCTACAAGGTCAAGGTGCTCCCTGGGATGTAAAGCACCAGGTTTGCAGATGCCGAGGGACCCGCCCGACACTGCGGCCATCATCAAAGCATGGCCTCAGAAGGACAGAAGGAAACCCGTGTCTCGCAAAGGAATGGCATTCATCCCACGTGGAGGTCCGGGATAATCCCCAGCCATGACCTAAGAGTGACCTTGACAGCAAAGCCCTCCCCGCAGGACAAATGAGAAATGGCACAGCAAGGATCCTTCAGGAAGTAGCCTGTGAATAGTGACCAGATAGAGAATTTAGAGTGACGGTTATATATTCTGATTTATGCATCTGGGTCAGCTTCTCCACAAGCTCACCAAATTGCTTATAACCTTTGTGCTTATTATGCATTTTTAAATGTGAGCCTGTCAATTTGCTCTTGATGAACAAGAATTACCGGTGTTGGACGATTAAAAGCCCACAATGTCCAGTAAGATTTTTTCAGAGTTTTTCTTATAATTTCCATTTCCTTCTGGTTTTGGTTTAGAAAGGAAAGAATTTGCCAAGCGGCATTGTTGCTGCCGGGAAGGAATTTTTCTGAAATTGGATGCAAATCAGTGGCATTATAACTCTGTTAACCTGTTTTAGATTCTCTCGACATTTTTTGTTGACAAGTTTCCCAGATGATAGCTGGCTGAATGAATACAGAGCCAGAGTAGAACCAGGTGCCTCTGTGGTACTGAGAGGGGAGGGAAACAGAAGTTTATCATTTGGGACCGTATCTTCAGAAACAATGTCAGAGAGTTTAAAATGGAGAATACCTCCAGAGGGCAACATGAAGACAGTCTAAGAATAAAGGTGTGATTATAAATTGTAATTTAGTATGTCTTGAGGACTGTTAAAAAAATCTTGTCCAGGACTGAGCCCCGGTGGTGTAGTGGTTGAGTGCGGGACTGCGGCCCATTGGCTTGGTGGTTCAAATCCAGCAGCAGCTCTCTAGGAGCAAGGCTGGGTAGCTCCCATGACCACCAGAGGGCAGTGATGCAAAAAAAAAAAAAAAACACAACACAACAAAACAAAGCAAAAAATCTTGTCTTAGATTTGTTTTCTTTTTGATGTGATTATGTTTGCAAATCCTAAACCTATAAACGTCCTCAGACTTTTATGGAAGTCTCATCATGTCAACTTAAATATTTAATTTTAGGCCACTTGTGAAAATTCAGTCAGGTCTTCCTGTACCAGGGATATGTATTGTTGTGAAAGCAATGCCTCACAAAAGTAAATAAATTCTCTGGGATCTCTTTGAACAACAAAAAAGGAAGGTCTTGGAAGAGATAGGATAAGTGCCATTTTCAAGAGCACCCTCTCTCTGTCCTTTAGAACACACTATGTGGGCTGCTATGTGCAAGACTGCAGAGCTTCCTGGATTTAACATCTGGTTGGCTTCAAGTCATAGCTGTCAGAGGTCACAGGAAGTGGCTGTCTGAGGTCACGGGAAGTGGCCATCTGAAGTCACCAGTGGTGGCTGCCTGTACTCATAGGACATGGCTGTCTTAGGTCACAGGAAGTGACTGTCTAAAGTTACAGGAAGAGGCTGTCTGAGGTCACAGGATGTGGCTGTCTGAAGTCACAGGCTGTGGCTGTCTGACGTCCCAGGAAGGTGTTGAAAGAGGCAGTAACAGCTCCATTTTCTTTTCCTTTCATCACCCCTCCCTAGATTCACGTCTAGCTCCCATGATTCTTCATGATTCTCTGGCAAAGAAAAAAGTGCTTGGTGGTATGGTGGTCATGTACTTGATGTCAACTTCATGACTGGGATGTAAGGGTGGAGTCTAGCCTGTCAATCTGGAGATAGCCAATGAGTAGCCAATGAGGCTTCTGTGTGGGTATAGCTTTCTCCTGAGAATTCTGGGAAATCTAATGATATTTCCCTTGTGGAGATGAGAGACCATCTTTCCAGTTATTGGGAGTTGCTTTGACTGATAATACAAGGTGGCAGCGTTTGAGGAACCGGAAAAGTTGGAGGAGAAGCCATATAGCCTTACCCTGATGCACCAGACCTCTGAAGCTGGAAAAGCCACAGAGCGACCCCCACCAGCGCTGAGATGTTTCTCTCACCAATGAATACTGCTGATGAACCCTGAGCCCTGGAAGCGAGGAGCCATGGGGAGATCCCTGCCAGAGCCAGGACTCTGCACCCACTGGCCTGTGACTTCATGAGTCAGAAGGAGAATTTGTAGATTGGTATCAGGCATATGGGCTAATATCAGACTTATGATGTTGGACTGGACTGGGTTGGGATGCTTTCTCAATGTTCCATTCCTCTTGCATAGAAACCTTACCCTTATATCCATATGCGTGTCTATGAATTTGTTTCTCTGGACTCACACAGGTAGGATGTGTATGTGAAATTAATGCCTACTTGTTGCTCACCAGCTGTTTAGCATCCAGTGAGGGACTCTACTTCTCTGACCCTTAGTTTCCGTGACTGGGAAATCGTCATGTTCGTGCACAGGGCGTCGGGCTTTGAGAGCGCAGGGTGGATGCTGGGTTCAGGATGGGGGTTGGCAGTACCCGACATCTTTCCGAAGTCATCAACGCCTTGGATGGAGAATGCTAGAGCTGAAAAAGCGTGGGCACCGTCCAGTCCTGCAAAGAGCAGGAGGCAAGCGAAGTGCTTGGTTTTGAGATTGAGGCCCAGGCCTACTTTGGGGGTGACAGATGAGAAAGCCCAGATGGGAGATTTCTGTGGGTTAAATGGTGGCGCTTCATCTTTATAGAGAGATAAACTATGGAATACCAGCTGTTGTGTTGTTCAAAGTAGGGTTTGCACCGCAAGGAGATTCCTGCTGAACCATCTCTGCACTGGGCGTCAGCGACCTGGGCCGAGGTGTCCGGGATCTCAGTCCTTCCTCTTACTTGTTTTCACTGTAGTACTCTTGTTCTTTTTGCTTCAGAGTCCTGTCGGCCTTGGCTTCTCATTCACAAAACAGGACACCGTGGCGAGAGAGAGCCTTTCCATGGTGAATGAAAACTAAATGTGAGACTGGAAACAGTTCCATTTTCTCAGAATTCCTTTGCTCCAGTCCTGAAAGGCTGCCCCTCAGCCCCCGACCTCATGCAGACCTCGCTTCACAGACCAGTGGACCGGACCCATCGAGGGTGGACCTTATCCCGCAGACCCAGTGCAGTCTGTCGGGATCAGGGCCAGGGCAGGCCCAGCCAGGGCAGTCTGGGCTCATCTGTGCTGTCCTGGCTAGCTGTGTGAGCCTGGGGTCCCTCTGGGCCTCCAGGCTTTGTTTTCCTCCTCTGTAAAGTAGGTCGTGTTAGGACCTACATCTTCAGAATGGCGGGGTGGCCAGAGGCTGCAAATACCTTGTGCTCAATGGAAAACCTGAAAGGTGGAGATTTAAACTCACGCAGCCGCAACACCGGGGAGGGGAGGGTGGGAGCTTTGCTTCCCTGGCACTCTGCTGGGCGCAGCTCTCCCATGTATGTCACGGAGGCACCGATGTCGGAATCAAGTCCACAGCCCAGGGTTTTTCTTCTGGTTTTCTTCATGAGACAGGATAAGGATGCTGTGAGTTAATATAAGTCACATTCTTCTTCTTCTTCTTCTTTTTTTTTTTTCATAAGTCACATTCTTGAAACAGTCCCAGGCACATTGCAGATCCATGTTATTTATCATTCCTCTGAGGTTGGAGCGTGTGTGATTCCTCCCCGCTTGGAAATTGGCTGGGTCAGAAATGACAGAGGCAAAAATCTTTTCTGTTCTTGAAGTTGCTGATGTGGAAGGAAAAAAAAACAACCTCCCCCCGCCCCCCCGGCCCCCCGCCTTTCCCTGGAGCCACGCGAGGGAGCCCGGCTGAGGAGACAGGCTGCCTGGGATTCTGCCCACAGTGGAAAAAACAGCCCCGGCCTGCCAAGACCCAGCAGATCTGGCAGAAAGAGGGATGCTGTGGGCCTGGAGGTTCTGTCACTTTTACCACTGGAGGCCGAGGCAGGCCTCGCATGCCCCACCTGGGCTCTGACGCTGGTCCCCCGAAGCAAGATCCAAGCAGGTCTAGCCCCTAGTTATGCATAGGACTGTGGCATGTGGATTCAAATCAGCTCACCTGTCTTCAGCCCCGTCATGGCTTTGTTATAAAATGGACCTAACCTTTAGAAAAATGAAAGTAGAATGCCTCAGATCCCAAGGATCTGCTCATCTCCCTCGGACTCTGAGCAATGACGGATTAATGTTGCTTGTAAGAAGGCACCGTAGTCAGCCAGTGGAACAGAACAGAAGGGCCTGTCGTGTCCCTTGCACGCTGGCTCCAGACCAGAACCAAGTTTGGCTCTTATTGGAGCCTGCACACGAAACACATCCACATGCATGCACCTCACCACAAAGCTTCCTCTGCCCCTCTCCCGCTGGAAAATACCCACCGAGAAACACGTGACAGGTGCTTTGGGGTGGAGAGGCATCCGTGCTCTTGCTCTGTCATCTCTCCATTTTCTTACTCACGATTTTTTTTGTCCCATAACTCCATGGTGGTTTTGTGGCAGGCCAGCGTGCCAACTTGCTCTGACAGCTGGGAGAGATGGGCTTAGCCGTGGTTTCTGTGCAGCCAGGCTGGCTGGTGTCACAGTTCAGGGGAACAGAGGCTGGAACAAAGTAATCCACAGGGTGACCTGGGGAAGGGCATTCTTGTGCCCCAAATCCTACCCAGATTTTCCTGAAGGAGAACATTCATTTCCCTGCAGCCCTTTAGCAATGAGAAACAGTCCCTCCCCCCCTCCCCCAACAGTCCCGATAGCTGTAAATAAATCCTTTCCTTTAATCATCCCTGCTTACCGAACTGTCTGTGCAAAGACCACCAGCCTGGGCTGCATGTTTCATTCATTCCGCGTCCCCCTCCCCCCCTTCTTCTCAAAAGGCCTCTCAGGCTTCCATGTGACAAAGGACTCCAGTTCATTAGGAAAACTGATTCTACAATTGTGTCAGGCCGGGTTGGCTAGAGAGACAAATTCAGAAACATATGTGCATAAGAGAAAGTTTGCTATCAAAGAGTAATTGTTTAACAAGAAAAGATTCCATTACGGTCCAGATCGAGTCCATAAATTTAATGTTAGCCCATATATGCCTGAAAAAAGTTGTGATATAGTTACATACTCTGGTGCCAAGTTGAGTCTATTAAGGGGGGAAAGGGGTGGAGTCTAGCCTGTCAATTAGATTGCAGCTTGATGACCTCATTGTGAAGGCATCATGGAGGTGACTAGCTCACTGGGGGATCAGACACTCTCTGCTTAACATTCCTGCTGACAAGACACATGGAGGTATGCTAGAGTCCTGGAGCTGGAGGAACCACGTGGAGACCCACGCCAGCGCCGAGAAGCTTCCACCACCACTGGACCCACAAGACGTTCCACCCACTTGCTTGTTTTCTTCCTACATTCAGTGTCATTGCGTGGCCGCATGAGTCTGAAGAGGAACTTATAGACTGGCAGCAGACACAGGGGGCTAATATCAGATTTATGGACTTGATCCGAACTGGGCTGGGATGTTTTCTTAATATACAATTGCTCTTTGTATAAAGTTCTCTCTTACATGCATATGAGTGTCTATGAGTTTGTTTCTCTAGTCTACCTGGACTGACACACTAGTCCATAAATTCTTCAGACTTATGAAGCACATGGAATGATGCTGAATGCAGGAAGATCACAGACTGGGGGGTGGACAGTCCTGTGGAGCCAGTGGCGGTGGAAGCATGTCAGCGCTGGTGTGGATCTCCACGTGGCACCTCCAGCTCTCTGCTCTCAAGAGCAGGAAGGTGACACAGAGAGAGAGGGACTCCTCCCCCTTGACTTGTCCACGGGAAGAAGTTTCCCAGAATCCTCCTGAGAAGGCCACACCCCCAAGGAGGCATGATCAGGCTGTAATCTGACTGACAGGTGCTAGACTCCGCCCTTACACGTATCAAGATGACATGAAGTTCTGTGACTCCCGCAAGGATGGATCCGTGTCCCTGTTACAACCTCGGTCTCATTTGTAGTGTCAGCCCTGTACTCTTATTCGTAAAGGAGGGATCTTCGTGTTGTCTTTGTGCTTGGACCCCATGGTATTGATGCCAATCCCTAGCCTCCCTGTGCCCAGCCGGAGCGAAACACAGGTGGGTCCTGCACCACCCTCACAGCGGTTCTGATGTTGGGGACCCAGTGTGGAAACCCTTGTGCCAACCCATCTTGTCAAAGGTCTTTCTCCTTTTCACTGCTCCTCTATGTGACCACACATGATGTCCTTCTCCAGGAACTGGCCTTTCCGGTTTACATGTCCCAAGAACCCGAGAGGAAGCCTTCCCCATTCTTGCTTCTTAGAAGCCTTCTGCCTGTACACTTTCCAAGACCGAGCTGCTTGTCCATGGTACTTTCGGTCTCCAAATTCAGGGATACCATGCTTCATAACTGATGTACCTTCCAGCAATCGGGCCAGGGCCACTCCCAGAGCTCAGGGGGAGCTGTGCTAGGTCCTGGGGTGAGGCTCTGCAAAAGACACCACCTCACATGATGAACAGGGTGTAACAGCAGACATCCCTTTCTGGGCCATAGGACGAAGGGTGGGCCGGGCTTGGCAGGTGAGGTGGCCTTGGCTGTAGGGTGGGCATTGGATTCAAGCCTGCTACAAGCGCCTCCTTGGGGACACCCTCTGTTCCTGGTGGTAACAGGCTTGATGGGAGGCAGGTCAAGCTCCAGCAGCACATTGAAAGCCTCGGGGAGGGCATGCGGGGTCTCGGTGGCATCATGGTTAAGTGTTGGACTGCTAACTGCAAGGCCAGCGGTTTGAAACCACCAGCCGCTCCAAGGGAGAGAGATGAGGCTGTCTACTCCTATAAAGAAAGACTGGACTTTCTACTCTGGCTATACAGTTGCCACGGACCGGTCATTGTTTATCAGCATGGACTGGATGGCAGGGGGTTGGGTTTGCAGTTTGAAGGAATGACAGTCTCACAAACCCACAGGGGCTGCGCTATGGGCAGGGGCGGGACTGCTGTGGGTCAGGAGGGACGCCTGACAGCGAGTCTTTGGTAGCACCTGACCTCGGCCCATGCACACGGCCAAGGTCAAAGGTGGTGGGTGTGGCCCTAGCCACGTCTGAGTGGAAACTCTGGCAATGTGGAGGAAGGGGGCATGGGGAACAGGGTCTCCCTGTGGCACGCGCCTCACTGCGTGTGTGAGAGCCGGTCTTGGCCCTGCGTGGAGTCCCCGGGTGGAATCGGGCTCCTGTCCCTCCGCAGCACAGCCCCACCTGCTCAGTGCCCTGCTCCTTCTGGCCACTGCCCTCGTGAGCCCCTCCCCATGGTGGGTAGGACCCTGTGGGTAGTGTCTCTGGGAGTCTCAGTCTTTCTCTTTCAGTCTCTCTTCCTGCTGCTCCCATGAGTCCGCTTCTTGCACCCCCTCCCACATGCAGCTAAACTCAGCAGCTCCACCCCACCCCCTCCACCACGCCCACTCTGGAGGTCTTTGTTCAGAGCCCCACCCAGACCAGGAGCCCTTCCTCACTGCCAATAGGAAGCTGATGATGAACGAGCCCTCTCCTTAGAAAGGTCTCTGCCTTGAGTGGCTCCCCCAGCACCCCTTGTTTCCCCCCACCCCCCCACCCCCTGCCGACATAATGTGCCCAGAACTCAGGAAGGGGTTTGGGGAGCCTTTCCCAAAGACCAGAAGTGTGGAGGGGTTTCAGAAAGCAGGCGAGGAGAACCCCAGTGCCCCCTCCCATGGAACATGCCCAACTGTGGCGTGGGCCCTGTGTGTATTTTGGCTTCCTTACTCCCAGCCTCAATTCGTGGAGTGAGGAATCCCATCACTGCCCCCCTCTGTATGATGGAGGAAACAGGGCGGAGAGGTTGTGCCACTTTTACTGCAGCTCCGAAGATGGGGCGGAGGTAGGGCTAGGCCTCAGCTGCCTTTTCCTGGTACCCTTATAACGTCCATTTGTTCCCTCCTTCTCTTCATTCTCTCTGCCCCCCCACCCCCGTGCTGCTGCCATGCAGTGGGGGGTGCTGTGCTTGTCGGAACCAGAGGGCATTGTCACTGAGAAAGGAAGAGGAGGCATGGAGACTGAGTGTGAGTTGGGGGCTTGAGGGAGGGAGGGGGACAGAACAGCTGGAGATAGCCATGCCATTTCTCATCCCCTTCTTCTGTGGTCATCGCAGAAGACCCCTGACTGTGATAGCCATGCCATTTCTCATCCCCTTCTTCTGTGGTCATCGCAGGGCAGAAAGTGCTCTTCTCTCTCTCTCTCTCTCTCTGAGAATGAGGACGGGCGGGCTGCTGGCCCATGTGCAGAGGCGGAGTCAGCCAGGACCCCGTCAGCACACCTTTTAGCATATGATAGGCCCCGCCCACCTCTTTCCTTTCCCAGATGTATTCTTTATGACTCAACTGGATTGTTGTCTTGACAGGACGTCCTGTCAAAGCTGCTTGGCTTTCGTCCCCCAAAGCTTTCCTGGGGTGGCCCTGCAGGGCCATCTGCTCACGGCCATGGGTGGAGTCTTCCTCTCTGTTCAGCTGCACAGCTGCCAACGGGCCTACTGCAGCCACGTGAGCTAAAAAAAAGGGGGGGGGCAGTTATTTTGTTCCCCTAGTGGTATCCAAAACATCGAGGAGACAGATTATGCAGCCAACTTGAAAAACACATTCTTTTTTTTGAAAAAAAAAGGGTGTGTGTGTGTGAAACAGATCCAAATAGCTTTTCTTTGTCCCTGGGCCATAGTTCTTGTTTTTTTTTTTTTTTTCAGTTGTCCTCATACCAACCAGCAGGTCAGCCTGTTCTGTTTTCTCATCTGTAAAATGGGAATGATATTGTTTCCACTCCCTGCTCCCCACCCCCTGACTGGGGTGTCATGACAATTAATTAAAGGAGACGCTAATGGAAAGATGATGGCAACTGACACTGATCAGAGGAAGGGGTGCTCAACCCCTTCATCCCCTTTACAGAGATGCCCAAAGACTCTCCCCCCAAGATTCATGCCCCAGGCTGCTTCCTCTATGCCATATGTCATACTGTTACCAGAAGAGATGGAATGATCTCACCCTCTCAGCAAAGGAATGGGTCCAGAAGTGGCGGGACCGGCCCATTGAGAGCTAGGAGGCAGCAGCTAAAAGGTTAAATGGCGGTGGCTGATAGATGCTGTCACATCAGTGCTCCCTCAGCCTACAATAGAATCAAGCCCCACCCGGTCTCACAACTTCTCACAACGGTTGCCGTGTTTGAGTCCATGGCTGTAGTCACAGTGCCAACTATTGCTGCCCGGCTACCTGATCAAGCCTGATGTCTGTTTTAGCTTGAGTGGACTAGCGAAACAAATCCAAAGGCACCCATAGATGTGTAAGAGAAAACTTTACATCAAGGAGCAATCGAATATTAAGAAAACGTCCCAGCCCAGTTCAGATAAAGTCCCTAAATCTGATAGTAGCCCATATGTCCTATACCTGTCTATAAATTCCTCTTCAGGCTCACACAACACAGGCAACAACATCAAATGCATGAAGATCAGAGACCGGTGGGTGGAAAGTCTTGTGGATCCACCCGGTGGCGGTGGAAGCATCTCAGTGCTGGTGTGGGTCTCCACATTGCTCCTCCAGCTCCAGGGCCCTGGCTCCACCAGCCTAGATCCAGGAGGCTTGTCAACAAGAATGTCTCTCAGAGAGACCAGCAGAGACTGTGGGTCTGGCCTCCAGTGAACTCTTTGTTAACCTTGGGCCTCATCATGCTGCGACTGATTGATAGGCTCAAGCCCACCCCCTTCACTCTCCATAGTCTCAAATTGACGCCAGATTATGCAACTATCACAATGCCCTTGGATGAAGACAGAAGTTTTCCACAATTATGATACTCCAAATATTAAGCAAACTGTTTACCAGCATTTGTTATGGAAGTTAAGTTCACTATTCTCTCTGAAGACCTTTGTGTTGTCACACAGCAGAACTAACTCCCCTGCTGTTAAAATGACGACTCCCTTCCTTTGAAACTTGAGGGAGGGATTCAAGAACTGTGATCAAAGGCTCCTAATCTGACACCTGTTTATCTACCTCCAGATGTCCTACTTCCCGTTTTATCACTCCCCTCCTCACATAGTCACGTAGACATTCCTAAGACCACTCCCCTTATCACCATACAGCCCTTACGACAGCCCTCTCTGGTGACGTTCCACTGACGAGTAACGGTGGGGCTCAGATATCCCCACTGAGAAGGGTATTTATAGGAGGATAATAAAAATTCTTTCTCTCTCTCCACGTGGACCATCCAGCAGGGCAGAGGTGAGCATGTACCATGAAATGTAACTCCTATTGTCCTTTTCTCTCTCTCTCTCTCTCATGATCTCTATATCGTTGTTATAATAAATAATATTTATCGCTGCACAACCGCCTGTTGAACCCTTGCTGTGAGTATATCAGAGGGCTGGCCACCTTCTGATACCAGTTCCTGGAGAAGGAACTGTGAGATACACAGTGTCCAAAGCACGTGAGATGACGTCCTGCCCTCCTTGCATCTAAGGAGTGAGATGGATGTTCTTCTTGCACGACGAATGTACTTGCTGTCCTGGCCATCCACGGTCCTTCCGCTAGGCTCTGCCAGAATCGTGATTCAAATGCATCGATTCTTCCCCAGCTCCTCCAATGCCAATATCCCACTGTCACAGGCAGACGCCAATACCGTGACTCATGTCAGGTGCATCTCAGCTCACCAAGCAACGTGCTTGCCTTTCAAGACTTTAAAGAAGTCTCCTGCAGGTTTGCCCACCGTCAGGTGACTCTACATATGGAACATGCTCTCGAGTCAGCCAGCTTGAGTTGTGGCCTGGAAGTCTCCTTTGGGCCACCAGGCACGAGCAAGCATGGTTGGGTGGAGAATGAGTCTTTGCAAGTCCTCCACAGCCTACTCTCTGGAATCCCACAATGTGCCCTTATTCGGGGATGGGGTTTTTGCAAGCACAAAGCCGTGGAGGGCCTGCTGCTCAGAGACCCCCGCCCCCCCCCCCACACACACCAGCTGTCTTTGCAGATGAGAAGGGAGCAGGTTCCCCATGCTAACGGGCCCCTGTTGTGTGTGTGCGAGGGGGAGTGGGGGGGACATCTCCCTTGTGTAGATAAAGGGCAGGGTCAGCAGACAGTTTCCTTCAGTGTCAACGAGGCACACCGAGTCCTGGAACCAGGCAAGAGCATATACATGGGGACAGCTCCCTGTAACGTGCCAGGGACCCGTCCTGATGGGTTGGCAGGGGCAGAGGAGGCCTGGGGGCACGGCCGCAGGGAGGCTGCCCCAAGGGCAGAGCGAGCTGACCGGCAGTCGGAGTGCACTTGACCCCGAGCTCTGTTTCCTCTCTCCAAGGCAGCCTGATGCTTCTTCACCCGGACTCTGTCTTCTTCATTCCCGTGTGGACCCCGACCGGAGTCCTGGTGGGGCATTCGTGACGCATAGGACCGTGGTCTTTGGGATCTGCAGTTTAAAGCCAGCAGCCGACCGGCAGGGGAACGGCATTTTTTCGTTCCGTCCAGAGAGAGAGCCTTGGACACTCACAGGGGCAGTTCTCCCCTGTCCTGTGGGGTCACGCAAAGTCCACATGAGCTCAGTGGCGATGAACTCAGTTTGGGAAGTTAAATGCCCAGATGTCCTGTTCTCCTGTGCGCTGGGCCTGACATCTTCCCCAAGATGTCTCAAACTGTCTCTTTATCCTGCTCTCTCCCCCCTCCGTACCCCCCTCTAGGCGCCTTGGTTCTGGAGAAGGCTGCGGGGCAAGAGACGGGCAGTCCTGGCATTCTGCCTCTTGATGACCCTGTCTGCAGTGGCCCTCAGCCGCTTCCCTGCGCTGCTTCCAGCCACCAGTCCAGATCCTGCCTTCACGGAGCCCAGGCGGGTAGCTGGTGGCCCTGCCCCCCACGTCCGGCAGACTCTGAGCTCCCACCGGAAGCCTCGTGCAAGAAGCCTGGGCCTCCGCCGGGGCTTGCCTTCACCCGGGGATCCCCATGTGGTCTGCACCGAAGAACCCAGCCCCCCAGGGAGAGTGGACAGGAGCAAGAAGGTCCCAGAAGGGGCTGGCCGGCGTCCAGAGAGGGTCAGGAGGGACGTTGCTTCTGTGGCTCTCAGAGCTTCAAGATTCAGCCCTGGGCATCCTGAGGTCAGGGGCCTGGGCATCAGAGACCATGGCCATAGGTGGCCGGCCAGCCCCATCCAGGGGACCCAGAGCAAGGGGGGTACCCCGGGCAGCCAGCTCACAGGGAGTGACTCAAGCCCCTTCTGGACTCTGAGGGCTCCAGCCACATTGGCCCTGCAGCCCCACCTTGCTGAGGGTAGAGGGCTGCCGGGGGCCGAGAAGAAAGTCTGGAGTGGTGGGTCACATGCTGGGGACCCCGGCCCAGCTCAGGGGGCACACTGGTGGCCTGGCTCTGTCAGAGAGCTGCAAGGGTCTGTCTGGTGTGACGCCCAGAACCCCAGGTCATTGACAAGGGAGCAGACGCCTCCATGGTTCACTGAGCACGATGTGCAGATGCTCAGGCTATTGGCCAGGGGAACGGTGGTGGGCAAAGCCCGGGTGCCTGCCCACGGGCAGGTTCTGCAGGTTGGTCTCTCTGCCCAGGGTGCCCTTCCTGTCCCGTCTCCTCCCGCACTCAGCCAGCACTGTGCCCAGGGGCTCTGTGGCCTCATCAAGAGGCCGGGAGACCTGCCTGAGGTCTTGTCCTTCCATTTGGACCGTGTCCTGGGGCTGCGACGAAGCCTGCCGGCCGTGGCCCGACGTTTCCACAGCTCCCTGCTGCCCTACCGCTACACCGATGGCCATGCCAGGCCCCTGGTCTGGTGGGCACCGGACGTGCAGCACCTGGCAGATCCTGACGATGACCAGAACTCTCTGGCCTTGGGCTGGCTCCAGTACCAGGCCCTGCTGGTGCGTGGCTGCAGCTGGCCAGGCCAGGCCCCATGCCTGGGCATCCACCACGCCGAATGGGCACGCCTGGCACTCTTCGATTTCCTGCTGCAGGTAGGTGGGGCTGGTTGGCAGGTGGGGGAGCTGTGGTAGGGTGGGAGGGATCGGGGCAGGCTGGGTGGTGGTGACTCCCCCACCTCCTTGTCTCTGAACCACCAGCAAGTTGTTTTCGCCATTCATTTGTTATGTATTCATCCCTGGTGGCATAGTGCTTGCACGTTGGGCTGTGAACTGTGAGGTTGGCTGTTTGAAACCACTAGCTATCCTGTGGGAGAAACTCCCCTAAAGTGTGACAATTTAGGAAATCCACAGAACAGTTCTATCCTGTCCTGTAGGGGGGCTATGAGCCAGCATTGGATCCATAGCAATAAATTTGGGGGGTTGAATGTACCTGTGTTAGGCAGGGTTCTCTAAAGAAACAAAACAAGGATATTTATGATTGTTTATGTAGGTAAAAGGATAGATTTATACAGCATGAAGGAACATAATAGCTCATCAGTCCACACAGCAGTACAGAGAGTTCAGTTCCACTCACTTCCATGGAGCAGTTAACACACTCAGGAAGTCCTTCACCTCAGGCAGGCTGCTGGATAAAAGGTCAAGGAAGCAGACAGCTGAGTCTTCCCTCGGGCAAGGCAGACAGAGCCTGTCCACAGGCAGCAAACAGCAGGGTGGGTCACCAACAGTCAACAGCTTGGGAGTTTATCAAAGCAGGCCTGGGGTGGGATATAGAACTCAAGCAATCAAGACCACAGGATCCAGTAGCCTCAGGCTTAAGTGATGTATGCACCATCAGTGTGGTGAAGCAGGTCTCAAAGGACTTCAAGCTCTCGTGACAGCATCCACGGGTTGGCTGTCCCACAGGTAGTGCAACTCACAGGTTGAGGCAGAGAACTAGCTAAAGCAGCCACACGCGGGTTCAATCACCAGAGAGCCAGAGAGAGAGCCAGAGAGAGAGAGAGAGAGAGAGAAGGACAGGCCTTGCAGGGCCATTTTTTTTCGTTTTGCCCTCTGTGTTAGTCCAGGTAGACTAGAGAAACAAATTCATAAACCCGCATATGGGTATAAGGGAAAAGTTTACACACAAGAGGAATGGAACATTGAGAAAGCATCCCAACCCAGTCCAGTCCAGGGTCATAAATCCGATATTAGCCCATATGTCTGATACCAGTCTATAAAGTCTCCTTCCAACTCATGAGGCACGTGCAATGACAGCAGGACACTCACAGGCCAGTGAATGCAAAGTCTTGTGTATCCAAGCAGCAATAGAAGCATTCTGAAGCTGGCAGGGGTCTCCCCATGGCTCCTGGTTTCCAGGGCTCAGGGTCCATCAGCAGTATCCAGTGGTGGTAGAAGCACCTCAGCACTGCAGGAGCCTCCACATGGCTTCTCCAGCCCCAGAGGTCTGGTTCCATCGGGGTAAGCCTATATGGCTTCTCCTCTGGCCTTCCAGGATTCAGCAGCATGCTACCATCTTGTCTTGTCAGTAGAGCGTCTCCAGGGAACTGACCAGTCTGTAGTCTCTCACCTCCATGGAGGGAACTATTGCAAGATTTCCCAGAATCCTCAGAGAAGGCCACACAGAGGCCTCATTGGCGCTCTCCAGTTTGACAGGCTAGACTCCGCCCCTACTCTCGCAGTGCTGAAACTGACACAGACCAGCGACTGCCACATCCTGCAATCAAACTGCGACCTGATCAATCAACCCCACATGTTCACAGCATCCATCCAGCTGTGTGCTGGAGTTGCTGCCCAAGAGCTCAGAAGAGTGCTTGTTAACGTTTCCAGGAATTCAGCTAGTGGGTAGGTCCTCACGCTTCCAATAAGACCACCCCTCCTGCACTGCCACTGAGCCAGTCACCCTCACAGGAAAGCCCCAGCACACTGGTTTTCCAAGGCTGTGAGTCTGCACAGCCGCAGACGGTCTCCTCCGTCTCTCATGGCAGGTGGGGCAGTGCTTTGACTGCCGAGCCACCAGAGAGGCTCCCTCACACCCCAAACTCCCTGTCATCAAGTCCTCCCCAGCCCACTGAAACACCAGTCAGGGCTTCTCAGGCTGCATGGGAACACACGGCCTCAGCACTCCCGGGGGGGGGGGGGGTTTGGTGGTACTGACCTTGCAGCCCGATGGTGACCCCACAGCACCCCAGGGTCTGAAGGTAAACGACATGGCACAAATAACTCTCAGGCTGCTCTGAGCCAGAGTCCACCAGACAGCAGGCATCACCCACCATAGTGCCGGCACCCATCCCTTCCTGGTGAGGCTTTACATCAGCAGCGCTTTCCGATTCAGCGTTGGGCTCCTCACAGCCAGACAGACGGGCCACTCTGAGGGGGACAGAGGGCTGTATCTGCCCCCAGACGGAACTCCAGCCTTGGGTCTAGGGTCACTCTACATCCGAATGGACTTGATGGCCGTGTACCCCCTCATACTCGTGATGTTGCTTATCTCTGCATCTCTCTAATGACCCCTGTGTTCTGGGGGCCTGTGTTAATCTGGGTAGACTCGAGAAACAAAATCCTAAACTCTCATAGGTGTATAAGAAAGAGCTTTAGATATAAGAGCAACTGGACATTAAGAAAACATCCCAGCCCAGTGCAGTCCAAGGTCATAAGTCCATTATGGCACACACATAGGCCTGATACCCGTCGATACAGACGCACGAAACTCATGCAACGACACCAGTTCAGAATGATCACAAGCCAGTGCAAAGTCAGTGGTGTTGTAAGCGTCTCAGCGCTGGCAGGGGTCTCTCTCTGGCTTCCCCAGCTTCAGAGGGCTCGTGTAGCCCTGTGGCTTCTCCTCAGGGATGTCTTGCAGGAAGTCAGCCTTGTCAGTAGAGAAGTGAACTGGGAGAGAGAGGGTCTCCTGCCTCCAATGGGGAAATACAGCTGGATTTGCCAGAAATCTCAGGAGAAAGCAAGCCACGCCCACGCAGAGGTCTCATTGGCTATCTCCAGATTGGCAGGCTAGGCTCTACCCCTACACTCTGAATCCTCAAATTGACACCAGACGAGGTGACTGCCCCAGGGCCCTAGTGCACCCATCTCCCCCGACTCCCACTGTGTTCGGTGGGGTCATCCTGGTCTTGCAGTTGGTCCGGGGCTTGGGAAGAAGCAAGCTCCATGGGTCAGGGGTCCCTTCAGCTCCCAGAGAGCGGATTGTTAAACAGTCACCAGCAGAACCCTTGTTTGGTTCCACTAGGATTCAGAATGGATGTCTAATGTGAAAATAAGATGTGTGTGTGTGTGTGTGTGTGTAAAACACTGGTTTTCAACCTTCCTCATGCCATGACCCATTATGTACTTCCTCCTATGGCAGTCACCCCCTACCCCCAACCATAACACTATCTTTGTTGCTACTCCATCACTGTCATTTTGCTACTGTGATGAATCGCCATGTCAATATCTGATGGGCAGGATGGATTTTCATGGTGACAAATTGAATATCCTGAAAGCATAGTGATACATCACCCAAACAATAAGTAATTCTCTATTGCGAACTATACTTTCTAATGATAAATCAATGAAATATGTTGTCTGGAAGCGTGGTGCAGCATGGGTCACAGTCTTCATGCCGGGTACTCATCTGTGGGTGTATCTGCATGTGGGCGGACCCGCCTGGAGATAGAGGAGTGGTGTCTTGGTTCCAAGACCATGGGAAATAGGTGTTCGGTGACCCCTGTGGAAGGGTCATTCGACCCCAAAGGGGTCTCGGCCTACTGGTTGAGAATCATTGCAGAGAGAAGAGAGAGAGAGAGAGAGAGAGAGAGAGAGAGAGAGAGAGAGAGAGAGAGAGAGGATGGATACTGCTTCACCCTGGGAGTTGGATGAGGAGCAGTCTGGAGTCCTGGGGAAGGGATGGAGGGTCAGGACAGTGGGGGTTAATTGATGGGCTTCATGCACCAGCTCTTTACTGAGTGACCTGCCAAGAGGCAACCCGGGGGGCCCCTGCCACGTGCAGATACAGACCTGAGGAAAGGGCCAGGGAGGAACTAAGCCAGGAAAGGAGTACAGAACTCCAGCAAGGTGCACGTGCGTGCACCTGGCACACACAGAGTTGGCCCCGTCTGTGGGCACGTCTTTGGAGTCAAAAGAACACCCTTAACTACATATGAGTTGGGTGGAGGGGACGCTGGACAAGATTCAACTTCAGAAGGGGCACCCAGGGGCTGATAGGCTGTCTGTCTGGTCAGCACCAGATCGGTTTGGAAATGCGTTCCAGAAAGTTCCATGACAAGATTAAGATGTGGGGGGTTCTCCCATGGAGAAGTCTAGTGTAGCTGTTACCCCACTACCTGTCTCCCATGTGGCCCCTGAGTGCTGCCTGTCTGTTGAGCTATTTCCTCCCCATGCCTGGACCAGCTGGTACTCAGTCCCCAGCCTCTGACTTCATCTCTGCTCCGTGGGTAGAGGCCCAGGGCCTGGGCTTTGGCTCTGATCAGGCCTGGGGATGAAGCCACCCCCGACCTCTGCAGGTGACTACTGAGCCGGCTACTAGGGCCTCAGATTCACAAGCTCATGCCCTCACTTCCTGACTTCTTTTTTCTTTTCTTTTTTTTTTTGTGGGCATCACTGCCTCTGGTAGTCATGGGTGCTACCCAGCCGCTGCTGGATTTGAACCTCCAAGCCTGCAGGCTGCAGTTCCGCACTCAACCACTTACGCCACCGGGGCTCAGCCCACTTCCTGACTTCTTCTGGGGAGCATGGCCCCTGCCCAGGGACTCCCCCTTTGCCCTGCCCTGAGATGGCTGGCAGTGCTGGGAGGTTACAAGCTCTCAAGGAGTGATGGATGGATGGAATGCTGCAGGCTAACTCTGAGATGTGCGTCTTAGCTGCACGGTCGTCCAGCCCCCCGCCCCACCACCCCATCTTACCACCCCACCCTCTCTTGGTGTTTCCCAGCATGCACTGCTCACAAATGAACACCTCTTGTGGGACCCTCATCCCAGAGTGCTCTCTGGTGGAGTCCAACCTGAGTTAGGGGGTCCCTGTGAAGACCCAGGTCGGGGGGGGGGTGTTCCCACTGGACCTTCCATTCGCTGCTAGGGGGAGACTCTGAACCAAACCACACCACACCAGACGCCCATCCATCCACACTCACAGCGACCCTACAGGACAGCGTGGAACTGACCCCTGTGGGTTCCTGACACGGTCACTCTTTATGGCGTAGTAAGCCTCGTGGCTCTCCCATGGAGAGGCTGGTGGTTTGGAACGGCTGACTTTGAGGTTAGGGGAACCACGATGCCCAGGAGGCTCCTCTTCACTGACCAGCAGGCAGCCCTAAGACACCGACACTCATCTCTGTTTGAAGCCAGGAAGCTATAGCTCCCCAGGGTCCGTGACCTGCCACGGTCGCCATTGACGGAGCTGAGCTGCTTCAGTGTGGCATGGGAGCACACCCTCTCCATCTGTGTGTGTGCCATCCTTCCAAGCTGGAGGTCGAAGGCTCGGGAGAGGGCTGGACTCAGAATGTGGGGTCCACATTCTCTTGGATGCTAGCTGTATTCCCTACAGTCGGGTCTCACTGATTACAAACTTCACCGATCACAAAAGTAATACCAGGAGGTAGACTTTTCCCTCCAAGAGTTTTCCCTTCTAAGCTCAGGACTGGGCCTCCTCCTCCTCCAATCCTTTGTCACCTCTATTACCCACACCATCATGGTCACAGGCCTTCTCCTGCGATGAGGCCCGTGGCTACCCGGATCTCTGTTCAAGCTGCATTGTATCTCCTGGTCCTGGAAATGGAGGGATTCTCCAACATCTGTCTCTGTCTCTGTTTCTCTGTCTCTCTCTCTCTCTCTCTCTCTTTGTCTCTCTCTCTCTCTCTCTCTCTCTCTCTCTCTCTCTCTCTGTGTGTGTGTAAGAGAGAGAGATGAACCAGAACAGGAAGGTGAGATCCTGGCAGGGATGACTGGGGAAAGAGGAGCTTGAGCTCAGAGGTGCCATTCCTCAGAGCAGTGCCCTCGGTAGCTTCCTGCCCCACACAAAGCTCCTCTTGTGCCCGCAGTGGTCTGGGGCCCTCTGGGGCTGCCAGGCCCTGCGCTGGGGACAGGGCTGCACACGCAGCCAAGGCACACACAGATCGGGTGTGTGGCCAGGTGCGGCTGGCTCTCTGGGCTCATGCCACTCCTGTCTGTTGAATGCCAGTCAAGTCAAACACCCCCCGTCTGGCTGCCGCCACCTTCCTAGAAACCACTGGCGGGCAGCCAGAGGGAGGCCCAATGGTCTATGGGTTTCCCCGAGGTACCTTGTGGTCAGGACAGAGGACAAGCTCGGTGTGCAGCACATGTTGGGGTGGGCTGGCTCATTGACTAACTTTATCTACTACCAAACCTGGCTTAAATTTTTTTTTAAAAAAAATTAAGGAGTTAAAGTAGTTACATAATATAGTGTTAATTTGAGGATTTAGAGCGAAAGGGGTGGAGTCTACCCTGTCCATCCAGTGGTCGCTTGATGACCTCATTTGGAGGTGCTAAGGAGATAACTCGTTCCCTGGAGGCGGGACACACACTTCTTTCCTTCAAGACATCCCCGTGGAGAAGACACATGGAGAGAGGCGGATGGAGACAGATCTCTGGAGCCAGAGAAACCACGTGGAGACCCCTGCCAGCGCTGAGATGCTCACAATGCTACTAGACCCATAAGACTTCCCAACCACTGGGCAGTGATCTTCCTGCATTCAGTGTCATTGCGTGCATTTCGTGAGTCTGAAGAAGACTTTGTAAATTGATACTGGACCTATGGGCTGTTATTGGACTGATGGACTTGATCTGGTCTGGGCTGGGCTGGGATGTGTTCTCAGCATTCGATTGCTCTTGTCTCTAAAGCTCTTTCTTATACACAGGGGAGTGGCTAGGAAGGTGTTTCTCCAGTGTACGCGGCACTGGTGGCACGGGGGGTTACGTTGGGTCGTTAACCACCAGGGCGGCAGTTTGAAGCTACCAGCTGCTCCTTGGGAGGAAGCGCGGCTCTCTGCTCCTGTGGTAGTCATGTGCTTATGTTAATTTCGTGATTGAAATGTAGGGGTGGAGTCAAGCCTGTTAATCTGGGGATAGCCATTGAGTAGCCAATGAGGCCTCCGTGTGGCATGACTTTCTCCTGATACGTCTGGGAAAACTTGAGATATTTCCCTCATGGAGATGAGAAGCCATCTCCCCGGTTGCTGGGAGTTAGTCTCAGAGACGATGAATCACGGACAAGACAAGATGGCAGCGTCTGGGGAGCTGGAGGAGAAGCCACACGGCTTGGCCCTGATGGAGCCAGACCTCTGAAGCTGGAGAGGCCACATGGAGACCCCTGCCAGCGCTGAGTTGCTTCTGCCACCACTGATGCTGTTGATGAACCCTGAGCCCTGGAAGTGAGGAGCCATGGGGAGACCCCTGCCAGCGCTGAGTTGCTTCTGCCACCACTGATGCTGTTGATGAACCCTGAGCCCTGGAAGTGAGGAGCCATGGGGAGACCCCTGCCAGTGCTGAGTTGCTTTTGCCACCACTGGATGCTGTTGATGGACCCTGAGTCCTGGAAGCAAGGAGTCATGGGGAGACCCCTGCCGGCGCCGGGACTCTGCACACACTGAACTGTGACTTCGTAAGTCGGAAGGAGACTTTATAGACTGATATCAGGCATATGGGCTAATATCAGACTTATGACTTTGAACTGAACTGGGCTGGCATGCTTTCTCAAAGTTCCATTCCTTTTGTATATAGACCATTCCCTTATATCCATATGCGTGTCTATAAATTTGTTCCTCTAGTCTATCCGGACTAATACAGCTCCCATAACGATTTGTAGTCTGGAAAACCCTGACCAGGGTCGCCGTGAGTGTCAGGATCCACTTGCTGGCGGTGGGCTGGGCTTCGGTTGACTTTCTTTGTGTGGAGCAACAAGACTACCTACTCACAATACACGCGGGGGCAACACTCATACCACCCCCCCCACCCCCATAACCCAGACCTGAGTTCCTCAGATCCTATCAATACCGGTCCTGGATCACACACACACCCACGCTGTGACACCAGCTCTTTCTTATTGACTCCCAGGGCCTGGAGTTCAGCTGGCCTCAACTGAACTGGTCTCTAAGCTGTGCACTGGGTGTGGGTGTCTCATTCTGGAGCCCAGCCTAGAGGTGCAGCCCTGCCTGGGAGGAGAAACCTTCAGGAGAGGGTAGAAGACACCCTGGGTCCCAGCCAAGGGGCAGGGCACCTTGACAGTCGAGGCCCATGTCACATCTGCTCTTACTCTGTGTGCCGGAGCAAGCCAAGCACCACATCAGGGAAGGAGAGGACAATCTGCCCACCTGCAACCCAACCTCCCCATCCTCCCTCTCCAAAGGCAAACTGTCACCAGCCTCCCCGCTGCTTGTCAGAGAACACCCACCACATCAAACATGGGAGTTCACGAAAAGATGGAGCGGGAAGGTAATGGCATCTTTCCATGGACTTTGTGAAGCCCTCTATCCCTGTCCTTTGCTTTCTTCCGGTGCGTCTCTTCATCCCAGGTCAGGATCTCCCAGTTTGACCAAACAACCAGCCCTTTCCAGCATCTGAGAGACAGCTATATTCTTCTCCCTCATTGTCCCTGGGAATGACCGAGCCTGCGAATTCCTGTTGTCCTGTGTCTCAGGAGCACACGCGAATGACTGTCAGATAAAATCCTGGGAATGGCATTGGTGGGCCAAGGGAGAGGCATTTTGATTTCCTTTGCCATTTTCATCCATAACACTGTCCAGCAGGAAACCAATCCCAGTGGTTCCTGGAAAGAGATTTTAGCAACAGAGCCCATGACAGAAGGGTTGACAGGGGTCAGGGAGTGAGCAAGTGTTGCCATCTGTCGACTTGCAAAGGAGCGGAGTCCAGCCTATCCCTCAGATTGTAGCCTGATGACCTCAATTGGAAGCCCAATGAAGATACATAGCTCCCTGGAGGCCAGACACACATTCTCTGCTACACCTTCCTGTTGGCAAACTACATGGAGCTACACTGATGGAGCCAGAACCCTGGAGCTGAAGGAGCTATGTGGAGACCCAGGCCAGCACTGAGATGCTTCCACTGCCACTGGATTCACAAGACTTTCTACCCGCTGGCCTGTGATCTTTCTGCATGTGTTGCATGAGTCTGAAGAGGAATTTATAGACAATTATTGGACATAGGGGTGAATATCGGACCCAAGGACTTGATCTGGACTGGGATGTTTTCTTCATATACAAGTACTTTTACATAAAAAGTTCTGTCTTAGGCACTTGTGTGTATCTATAAATTTGTTTCTCTAGTCAACCTGGACTAACCCAGCAAGACATGAGGGAATGTCAGAGGCCAGCTTCACCAGTCAGGCCCAAATGGACAGGGAAGGAAGAGAGGGGTTAGGTGCCCCCAGGAGCATGGAGGATGGGGGAGAAGGCAGCCATGCAGGAAAAGAAGCCAGAACTTGGAGAGAGACAGGAGCACGTACCGAGACCTGGGGCTTCCTACCCACCAAACCCAATCAGAAGCCAGAAGGCCAGTCCCCAGATTTGTAGGGGAACACAGATAGTAGCCAGCTCAGTCAGTGGGGCCAAATGGGCCTCCGAGCAGACGCAGTGGGCTTTCCAGTCATGTAGGGGTGCCCCCTCTCCCACCTGGAATTACCACTCTTTATCATCTCTCTCCATCTGGTGCTAAGGATGGTAGATTTAAAACACGGGGTAGAAGGCTTTCATTGCAAATGACACGGGGTATCTTTCCGGAAGTTTGCAAACCGGGCCTAGATCAGGGTGAGGCGAGGCAGGTACAATTCCAGGATGGCTCCCAGTGGTGACTGCACCTCCGTGTCAACCCCACCCCTCCCCTTAACTGGTCTAGACCCGTGGTCCACGACCAGTGCATACGTGACAAATCCGTTAAGCATAAGTTGGTGGGCCTGGCTTAATCAGCTGAATCATTGAAAGAAAATGAGGCATCAGAAAGACTCTCCTCGTGCCTCAAGGAAGAAAGCAAACCGGACACGTTACGGAAGGACTTCGGGAAAGGAGGATGCTCCGTGGTCTACTGAGCTATCGGGCAGCTAAACACAAGGTTAGCAGTTCAATACCACCAGCTGCTTCACAGGAGGAAGACGAGGCTGTCTCCGTCCATAAAGAATCACCGTCTTGGAAGCACATAGGGACCGTTCACCCCATCTTCTAGGGCTGCTCTGAGTCAGACTCAGCTTGACGGCAGTGGGTTTGGTGTGGGAGGACGGGCAGGAGAGAGGTTGATTCTGGGATCTGTGATGACCTCCATCCTCTGACGACCAGGGACTGACTTCTGCCGGCAATGGAAAAATGCTTCGAGCTGCTGCTGAGAGTGGACCCTGGCTGATTCCAGTCTGGTGAGGCTTGGAGCCCCCTAGAGACCTGATGAACTGTGGTTCATGGACTCTATAGGACAATCGATGTGGCCATTTTCGCTTTTCTAAAGTCTCTAGCCTTTCGGTATGGGAGAAAAATGAGGCTGGCTGCTGCTGTAAAGATTTACTGTCCGGAAACCCTAATGAGTGTGGCTGGCTTCCTAGTCCCACAGGGTTGCCGTGGCAGTCATGTGCTTATGTTAATTTTATGATTGAAATGTAGGGGTGGAGTCGACCCTGTTAATCTGGAGATAGCCATTGAGTAGCCAATGAGGCCTCTATGTGGGCATGGCTTTCTCCTGAGACTTCTGGCAAATGTCGTGCTATTTCCCTCGTGAAGAAGAGAAGCTATCTTCCCCAGTTGTTGGGAGTTAGTCTCAGAGACAATGAATCGTGGACAAGACAAGATGGCAGTGTCTGAGAAGCTGGAGGAGGTAGTGGACCACACAGCTTTGCCCTGATGGAGCCAGACCTCTGAAGCTGGAGCGACATGCTGTTGATGGACCCTGAGCCCTGGAAGCGAGGAGCCAGGGGGAGACCCCTGCCAGCACCAGGATTCTGCACCCACTGACCTGTGACTTCGTGAGTTGGAAGGAGATTTTGTAGACTGATTTCAGGCAGATGGGTTAATATCAGACTTGACTTTGTACTGGACTGGATTGGGATGCCTTCTTAGTGTCACATTCCTTTTGTATATAAACCCTTTCCTTATATCTATATGTGTGGCTATGAAATTTGTTCCTCTAGTCTGCCTGGACTAGCACAATTGCTTTGAATTGAATTGGATTCAATGGCTGTTGTTGAATGTTTAGTAATTTGTAAGGTAGTGATTAGTAAGGTAGAAAGAGGATGTGAATGCAGGAGACAAATGTCTAAAGCTGCAGCTGCACTCACAGAATCCTGAAATAGAGGGCCTCTTGACAACCCCATTTCTGCCTCTGTTTAAAAGACCTTACATTTTAATTGTTTGGGTTTTGTTTTTTAAATTCTCTGCTTATATCCAGGCCCCATTGTCATTAAGTTTCACTTAGGGTCTATAAGTTTTTTTTCCTGTGCAGAGATTTAAAATTGATGCTAAGATCACCAAACTTTTCTTGTATGATTTCTAATCTTGCAAAACTTCCACACTAGCCTGCAATGGAAGGCCATCCTCTTTTTTAAGGTCAACTGTAAAATGCTTCCATGTTTTTATCTGTCCTTCCATCATTTCAGATACCATTGATACATCCAGAACCTATTTTAGGTTAAGAGATAGAGAGGGAAACAGCTTTTGTTGTTGTTTCTGTCAGATGGCAACTGTCCCAAACACTGCTTGTTGAAAAATCAATCTTTCCCCCTAATTTGAAAAGCTACCTTTTTCAGGAAGCCAATTTCCATAGGCATCAAGGTTGGTTTCTCGGTGTTTTTCTGTTTCAGGGAAAAGGCCATTTAACTGCTAAAATCATATGGTTTTACTCACTGAGAATTATAGAGTAAGTTAACAACTGATATGACTTGTTCTTTCTCATTACCCTTTTAAAATAATTTCCTGCTTTCTGTGTGTAGTTTTTCTCCACATGACACTTAGAGTCATATTGGTGATGCTTACATAGTGCCCCCCCCCCCGCCTTATGTAGTGGTCCTCCCCCTTTTACATAATGCCCCGATCAATTTAGGGGTTTCACTGGACTCAAATGAAGCTTTTATGGACAGATATCGGGAGTGTTGATAGACTGAAATATAGCATCTTTCTCGTCAAGAACAAGAATGCATCTACTGGTTCATGCTGAAGCATCTTGAAGTTTTTCCTTAGTCGAATCTTCACTTTTGCCTTGGGTTCCCTGTGGGTGTTTCCAATTCGGTGGCCATTCAAAATGAGATCTCTCCTTCCTGAATGTGTTCTGGCTAACCGCTCCTCACGTCGGTGGATGGTAGAAACACCATTAAGCATGCCACTGAATCGAAGATTGGCGGTTCGAACCCACCCAGAGGTGCCTCAGAAGACAGGCAGACCTGGCGCCCAGCTTCTTAAAGGTCACACCCTTGAAAACCCTTGAGAGCAGTGAGCTATGCTGTAGTCTGTGAGTGGGAATTGACTTGAGGTCAAATAGCAACAGTGGCAGTAGGGCCTCCCCTCATACAGTGCTCCTCCCCTTATGTAGTGCTCCTCCCTCTTATGTAATGGTCCTCCCCTTTACGTAGTGCTCCTCTCTCTTATGTAGTGCTCCTTCCTATTACATAATGCTCCTCTCCCTTACATAGCTCTCCTCCACATACATGGGGAGGCGGTGCAGTGGGTGCAGAGTCTTGTGTGGCCAGGGGCTGGAGAAGCAGTAGAAGCAACCCAGCACTGGCAGGGGTCGCCCCATGGTACCTTGTTTCCAGGGCTCCGGGTCCATCAGCAGTATCCATTGGCAGTAGAAGCATCTCAGTGCTGGTAGGGGTCTCCCTCTTGCCTCCCAAGCATCTCAGCACTGGGCAGAAGTCTTCACATGGCTTCTCCAGCCTCAGAAGTTTGGTTCTATCAGGGTAAGCCCATGTGGCTTCTCCTCCGGCTCCTCCAGTCTCCAGGACTCAGGGTCTATATCATGGTGCTGTGTTCATCTTGTCATAGTTTCTCTCCAAGGAACTGAGTCAAAGCTCTCTTCTTCAATTGGGAAAATACCACGAGACTTCCCAAAATTCTCAGGAGGAAGCCATGCCCACACAGAGGCCTCATTGGCTATCTCCAGATTGGTTAGACTCCACCCCGACACTTCCAATCATGAAACTGACATCAAGTACATGACCGCCACAAGGTAGAACTGCCCTGGTGGGTTTGGGAGACTGTAACTCTTTTTATTTTGTTTTGTTTTGTTTGTTTTTGTTTGTTTTTTGGGGGGGGGCATAGTGATGCCTTCTGGTGGGAGTAGGAGGCCCAACCTTGCTCCTGGAGAGCCGCCACTGGATTCGAACCGCCAACCCAGTGGGCTGCAGTCCCACACACAACCACTACGCCACCAGGGCTCAGCCGAGACTATAACTCTTTTTTTTTTAATTTTATTGGGGGCTCTTACAGCTACTACAACATTCAGTACATCATTTGTATCAAGCACATTTGCACACATATTTCCACATACATTTCCCAATATTTTCCACTTGAGCCCTTGATACAAGCTCCTTTAAAAAAAAAACCAAAAAACTCTCCCCTTTCCCTTCCCCCCCCTTTTTTAAAAAAATTAATCATTTTATTGGGGGGCCCCTACAACTCCCATCACAATCCCTAACAACATCAGTTGTATTCAGGCCACTTTTACACACCCATTGCCATCATCACTCTCAAAACATTCTCCCTCCCTCCAGGCCCCCATTATCTGATCCCTATATTACCCTTCCTCCCCCCCCTTCCCCTTGAACCCTTAGTAATTTACAGATTGTTCTTTTTTTCATACTGTACACTGTACAATGTGTCCCAACACTCACTTCCCTGTTGTCCGTGCCCCAGAGAGGAGGCTACATGTAGATCCCTGAAGTTGGCTCTCCCTCTCCATTCCTCCATCCCTCCACCCTCCTGGTATTACCACTCCCATCACTGAGACTATAACTTTTTACAGGAGTAGAAAGTCCAGTCTTTCTCCCTAAGAATGGCTAGAGATTTCAGACTGCTAACCTTGCAGTTAATAGCCTAACAGGTAATCACTGGGCCACTTGGCTCCCCTGGCCGCCAGGCCCGGGGCTAGGGAAACAGACCATGGCCTAGGCCCTTCCTCCCTGTCCTGGTTTATAGATGGCCCAGGAGCTAAAAATGCTTTGTGCATTGTTATTTGGGGATGTATGACATTTTGTGAAATCCGGATGTCAGTGTATGTCAATAAAGTTTTATTGGCACACAGCCATGGCTCGTTTGTCTCCGTATTGTCCACCATGTATATGCAGTGCATGCTGACAGCCTTGTAGTTATGGGTCAGTGATCTTCAACCTTCCTGATGCCGCGGCCCTTTCATATAGCGTCTCATGTGGTGGTGACCCCCCCCCCCCCAACCATAAAATTATTTCCGTTGCTACTTCATTATGGTCATTTAGCTACTGTGATGAATTGGGCAACCCCTGTGAAAAGGTCTTTCAACCCCCAGAGGGGTCTCGACCCCCAGGTTTGAGAACTCCTGTGAGTGAAGGGAGCCAAAATCTAAACCCGCTTCCCTCCCGTGGAGTCCGATTCACAGCGCCCCTGCAGGTCAGAGTAGAACTGCACCCGTGTGGGTTTCCAAGGCTATATATCTTGAGAAAAGGCAGCCTCAACTTGGTCCCCGGAGCAGCTGGTTAGATTTGAACCGCCGCCTTTGTGGCCGTCAGTGAATGCTTCACCCACGCTGCCACCAGGGCTTCCTTTACGGTCTGCAAGTTTGCTGTTTTTACTCTGGCGGCTTCACCCGTCTGCCTGAACCCACCATGCTGACAGCCTGGAACTGGGGCTCCTCCTTCATCTTGAGGATGAATGGGGCTCCTGAGGCTGGAGTCTTTCCCCAATGGGTGGGTTTGCGCAGCTGACGTTTTAGCTCCCAGTGCAAGGACTGGGCGGTTTCCGGTGGCTTGCTGCA
>PVJH01018951.1:0-43971 GCA_004026705.1 Nesogale talazaci
CAAAATAAAAACCAGTCCCGCTGACCTTTTGTTCTTTTTTGCCTTTTTTTAGGCTGGGATCTTGGAACAGCAGCATAGCTGAATCTTGAGGTTGGTGGCGCTCCACACTAGAGAGAAGTCCAGGGATGGTCTTCTTGGACTGTCTTTCTCCCCTTTGGAATCCACTCTGTTCAGTCAAGAAGCACTGACCCTCTGCTTGTGGTGACACAGCCCTGTGAAGGTCGGATGGACAGACCCTCTCCGTTGACCTGTGGCACCTGATGGAAGGCAAGGCGAAAGGGGCTCTGCTTTGGTGAACAGGAGCCCTTCCACACTTCTCAGAACATGGGCCCTCGTTTAAAGGTAAGGCCATAGAATAAGTTAAGGCTCCACTGTCATTGGGATGCAGAACATGGATCTGATGACCAGTTTCTCTAACGCCTTTCAACAAGGAATGGTAGATACTGAAGGTCAGAGTTACTTTGAGGATTGACCTTGCCTCAAGCAGGGGACCGTTGTGAAGAAGCCGCCCCTCATCCTCCCCCCCAACCCCCCCAAGCAACCAAACGCACCGCTGTGCAGTCAGCTTTGACTCTTGGCGGCAGCCCCGGAGCACCAAGGAGCGCTGCCAAGGGCCGCCCTGCTTATGGGAGCAGACTTCCTCATCTTTTGACTTCTGGCCTTGTGGTGAGCAGCCCACCTCTTAACCCACTGCACCCCCAGGTCTCTCATAAAGCAGCCAGTGCTCCATTCCCTGTGACTGGCATTGCAACCAGGGCTAAACCTTATTTGTCACTGTCATTAGGAATCTTTATGCTACAAAACAAAGCTAAACAAGACAGGCAAAAAAGCCACGCACCAAAGCCCGATGAGTTTTAGAAATGTCTGTCAGTCAGCTTTCTAACATTCTTTTGAGATAGGTATTTTCACATATTTCCTTCCTGCCTGCCCGCGTTGCAGACAATGTGAGCCATAGTGCTGCAGCATTAAGCAATTTACCCCAAGTTCTTTAGTAAGAAAGTCATTCTTCTGTGTTCACTAATTTGTACTGCATTCCACTTTCCTTTTTCGTGCTTGTTTTTTGTTTCAAAAGATCAAAAGAGCTGTAGGAGTCTGTCTTTCTAACGATAGCTTCATGTAAGATTCCTCATAATCAGAGTGGCTAATGTTGTTCATACTTTCATTTACCTGCTTTGCTAAGTGATTGCTCTGGAACGCTCTGCTCTCCTGACTCTGCTCTCCACGACTCAGGGTTATGTGTGGTTTAGAGCGCTGGGCTCCAGGAGCCCAGCGGTGTCACTCAACCAGCTGTGTAGTGTTCAGCAGGTTGACTTCTATATGCATTGGCTTTCCCCGCTAGTAACCTGTAAGACAAAAATAACAGTGTCTTTCTCACGAAGTTGTGACAATTGCTTAGGCTTAACATATATGGCCCTCCGTGTAGTAGTTTAAAGAAAAATCAAATTCTTTTTCATAATGTCTATTTTCACTCAAGATGACTTTGTGTGTCGGAGTAGGATTAAACTCCATAAGAACTTTTTTCATTAAAAATTCTTTTTTTTTTTTTGGCATCACTGCTCTCCGGCGGTGGGAGTAGGAGGCCCAGCCCCACTGCTGGAATTGAACCTCTGTCCCAGTGGGCCCCAGTCCCGCGCACAACCACGACGCCACCGGGACTCAGCCCTTAAAAATTCTTTTAAAAATTTAAATTAGCCTTAATATTTTAGTTATTGGAAATATACTCTTCAGAAAACATGCTAAATCATTTCTATCTAAAGGGAATTTAGTGACATTGACTGTATTCTTTGTGTTGGACAGCCATTCTCATCCTCCATGATTGAGTTATTTCTCTTCTGTTGACGCAAACTCAGTGCCTAAAGGCTCTAAGCATTTGTGTTACTGTTGCCAATTCGACCCCATACAAATGATATATAACATGGCAGGCCTTCTTTACTTGTTTCACTATTGTTTGGCATTGAGTTGTCAAAGACCATGCTCTTTTGCAAGGAGAGGACCAGGCTTTAAGGGAGTAGGAGTTGCTATTATTAATGAATTATTATTACTACTGTTTTTGTGCTAGCTTAGAATATTGCAATATAAATGCAAGAACACTTAGGAGAAAAACTTGAAGGCAAACAAAGTACCAGTGGAATGGAATTCTCTCAGGTAGTATGCTCGAGTTATAACCTACTGCTCTTCTGTGCTTGAATTAAATTCTGGGAGAGTTCCAAGATGATTTTATGAAGGAGAAACCTGAAGAGCATAAAGTGGAAGGTGCTATAGAAACTGTGTGAGAGAAGAAGAAAAACGAAAGCACTTAACATAATACAGGAAAAGAACTATAAAACTGTATCCTCCATAGCGAACACGCTGAAGGCGGGCATTTGGTGAAGTGTTGTTGAACTGAAATAGACTGGCAACTTTTGGTCTGATTAGATTATAAACCAGGGCTTCATACTGGTTCATTCTGACTCAGTCATGCGGGATAAAGCAACACTGGGACAAATCTGAATTCCTGAAACCCAATAGTTTTTGCTTCCTTGCACAAAGATGATAGACTGCTGCTTTGAATGTGTGATGGCTTTCACATCCTCGACTGTGACCCAGTGTCATCCGTCCGGTTGTGAAAGAGATCCCTATGCCTCTTCCAGGCTCCACCCCAGGGCTTTGACCTATGATTAATGGAGTGTATTAGGGAAGTATCCGTTTCTAGTTCAGGATAAGAATATGTAGGACACAAGTCTTTGGATAGTTTGCTATCAGCTTACAGGCACACCCAGGTCTTTCACCTCCTGGTCTGCTCAGGCAAATATTGCAAAGCACTTGTAGCTCTGTCTTTCAGCCCTGCATCTTCTTGGCCCCTGCCCTGCTAGGGCAAGTATAGTTTTGCCAACTCAGCACACTCCATCGGTAAGCTTAACTCTGCAATTAAATGCCTGGAGGCAACCCACCCTTGTCAAGAGTCGCCCCGAGGGCCCTTAGCGTTTTCATTCTGTGGGCCAGGTGTGTCTCCTGCTCTTGGTTTTTCGGCTACCCTCGTCATTGGTGTCACAGTTCTTTACCTTCTGGATTGAGGACATTTAGCACAGGGATTTCAGCGTGTCAAGGATGCACTTCACTCCTAGCTCCTCTTTCTTGATGGTAGTGAGTGAGATCCCCCTTTCTGCTGCTAACCTGGCACTTTTTAAACCTAATGGGATGACAAAACTGACCAAACCCCCTCCCCACCTCCATGTTAAGATTCCATAGTTCTACTCCACAGTTTGGCATAAAGAAAACGAATCTCCTCACACAGGGCCGGTAGACAACAGCCTAGTCAATGAAGAGAAGATTTAAATCGTCAAGGATTTTATTTAACTTGTATTCAGTCGATGTTGTAGAAGCACCAGTTAAGAAGTCAAATGATAGACAAAAGTGTGTTTGACCATAGCCATGCTGTTTTAAAATCATTTCCTATGCATGCAAAAGTTGGACCATGGCTAAAGAAGAACTAAGTAGAATTGATGCATTTGGGATTATGGTTTTGGCAAAATAAATAAATAAATAATTGAAAGTACCGTGGGCTCCCAGAAGAACAAGCAGATCTCTGTTAGAGGAAGGGCAGCCAGAATGCTGCTCAGGAGCAAGGATGTGGAGCGTGTGCCTCACGTACATTGGACATTTATCAGGAGCTAAGTCCCTGGAGAAGGACATTGGGCTTGGTAAAGCAGACCAGTGAAAACGAGGAAGACTGGCAAGGAAATGGTTGACATAACAGCTGGGCCCATGGACTCGAAATGTAACAGTGATTGTGAAGGTGGCGCAGGACAGGTTCATGTTTCTTTATTTTTTCGTAAAGTGTGAATCCAAACCAACTTGATAGCACTTGACCTTAATGACAATCCCACCAGGGTCCTGTGTACCGTATTTACGTGATTGACAAGCTATCTAATTGCGTTGGTAGGCTTCAGAGATCTCATATTTGCATAGTCCTACTCCACTATTTGTCACTACTTAAAAGGACTATGGCTAGAAGAGCCAGGTCAAGTAATCTCTTGCACTGCAGCTGCTCAAATCAGAACTCATTGCAAAGGTGTTCACATTTTATCAGCTCCCATCTTGGGGACGATTGCATCGTAGTTGATAAGCCACTGAGAAGTATAGCTCAGGCAGGTTGACCCACAACCCTTAGCCATCAGTCGGGACCAACTCAACAACAAGTACCACTTTACCCGGGTTCGTTGTATTCATGACATGTGCCATACATGCGGCACTGCCCTTATTCCTCTGAAGAGGAATATTCTGTCCAGGCTAGTGGCTTCCCTGAGGACTGGAACTGGCATCCTGGAACAGATTGAATGGGTGTTCAGCCAAGGAAGTACCCAAGACAGTTCAACTGTCGCCTTTGCCTGCACCCTGTCCTACCTCGTACAGCCTGTGAGCCACCGGCAGATTATAATTTGTGAGAGAGGGCAGCAACATTTTAGGAGACAGGGTGCTTGTTGGGGAAGGAAGCTTCGATAATTGTGATCCTCGCGTTTGGATCTTATCATAATAGATTCTTCTGGGAGAACCTTAATGCATATGTAGAGACAATTCCAAGTAGATTGAGTCAAAAGAGTCATTTCTGTGAAGCTTAAGCTATCTATCCTCCGTGGATTCATTTGGGCATATTGTTACCAGAGGAACCAATGGCTGCTTTCTCTTGGGGTTTCCAGCTCAATCAACTGTAAAAATGCATCTTAAACAAAATCCAACAAAGCAGAAGTAAAAAAAAACAAAACAAACTAAAAACACAACAAAAACCAAAAAAACCCACAAAGCTGCCTCATAGTCTCCCAAATCTGAGTCTCTCTTCAGTTGTTTCTAAGCTATCATCTTGGTAGCCAATTAGTGTATAGGAGCTTTTTCTTCTGGAAACAGGTTTAATAACGGGTACGTCACCCTCCACCTCACCCACCCCATTGCCCTCCAAATGCGACTGCTCTTGCTTCAGCGGTTTTGTGAAACCGCCTTAGCATCCCTCAGGACGGGAGGAAGTTTCTCCCCTTGGCCTCTCTGCTGAGCTCATCTTCCGTCGGGCTCGTTGGTTTGTCTGATGGGGAGCAGCATAAGTAGCTTCTCTTACCCACTGAGCATTATTGGGAGGACCCAGAGGTCATTGTGAGGATACAAGGCCCACATGAGAAAAGTACTTTGAACAACCACATTTTATGTCGCTGTTTCTGCTTGGCAGGAGTACGTCCAGAAGGCAAAAGTACGTGGGAAGTGATGCCGCGCTCCTCTCTGCGTGTGTTAATTGGTAGCACTTTGCAGGGTGAGGACAGCTCTCTTGGGAGCCCCAGATCTAGGACGAGGAAAGCCTTGTCGTTGCATCTTCTGAGGGGCAGGAAAGCAGCATCTGTTTGGGGTACTCCTGGGGGGCAGCAGACAAAATCAGTAGGGCGAATGATGCCGTCTCTCCTCGCTTCTCTGAAATATGGCTGAGGGCACCTGCCAGCCAAGAGAAAGAGAACAGGGAGAGACTAGAGCAGTGGTGCTCCACCTGGGGGTCACGACCCCTTTGGGGTCAGACAGCCCTTTCCCAGGGGCCACCCGATTCATCCCAGTAGCAAAATGACAGTTTTAAAGTAGCTGTGAAAATAATTTTACAGCTGAGGGGTCACCACCACAGAAGGAACTGTGTTAAAGGGTCACGGCATGAGGAAAGTTGAGAACCACTGCACTAGAGGGAGTTGGTTGGCTCGAGCCACATACTTTACTCTGTCTCCGTCTGGGATGCCTGTGGGGAAGCATTGGAGGAAAGTCTAAACAAGCCCTCTTTTACAGCTGCAGCTGTGATCCTAGGCTGTTGTGTCGGCATTGGAGAGACCTGATGTTTTACGTTATTGGTAAGTTACGGAAAGAGCCTTCTGTATTCTCTTTTTGTTAGTATTGCTGGCATCCTCTCTGTCTACTCCCTTCCCCTTTGAAAACTGACTTAGAAGTCATTCCATTCATGCCAGGATGTGCCATCACTGAGTTGGCAGTGGAATCCATTCACTTGGGAAGTATCAATTGAGCAACTGAAGTCAGCACCAGACACTGTTTACTGTAGAGTCGTAGGCCAAAATCGGCCTTCAAGGAGTTGAGAAAGTGAAGGGAGACGGTCAAGTCAAAAGGGGGTAGTTGCCGTATATGACTTGACAGGAGTGTGGGGGACCAGTAGATGAGCTTCCTGACTGGAAGACTAGAGAGGACTTGATGATGGATGTGTTGCCTGAAGTGAGATTGGAGGGATGAGGTGAGAAAGCTTCCAAATGGTGGGAGCCGAATGCACATTCTGTTGGCTGTTTCTGTGAAGGTCTAGCACAAGTAGGGGGGACAAGGTCTACGGGGGAGCATCCTGTGTGGTCCATGGTGCAGAACAAAAGTTGGCAGACTCTTCTGATGTGGGGCCAGATTTTCTGGCTTTGAGGGCCTAATGGTCTCTGAACAGCTGCTCAAATCTCGCGGCGTAGTGCAGAAGTAGCCACACCTCCTGACCTCAACATAGTTCCCACTCAGGACAGCCCTACAGGAGAGAGTAGAACTGCCCCTGTGGGCTTTCAAGGCTGTAAATCTTTATGGGAGCGGAAATACCTCCTCCTCCTCCCATAGAGTTTGTATTCCTAAGATTTCAAACTTCCGGCCTTGCAGTTAGCAGTCCAATCCGTAACTCACTACACCCCCCAAACCAAAACAAGCAAGCAGCCAAACTCCTCATCACCGAGTGGATGGTGACGCACAGCGACCCTGTAGGCAGGGAAGAACTGGTCCAGTGAGTCGCCTAGACTGTTTACAGGAGCAGAAAGTCCCTTCTTAGTCTCTGGGAGTGCCTGCTGATCCCATGGGCCAAAGCCCAGTGGGGAGTTACTCTGCTCCCAGGGCGCCTCGAAATCGTCATCGACACAATTTCAACGAGTGGATGTAGTCATGTTCCAGGAAAACTGTGGAAACTAAGCAGGGGGAAGGATTGACCCCAGGGTGGTAGTTACTGAGCCCAGGTGTGCAAGGACCTTTTTTCAGCCACTCAGACACAGCGAGTGACACAGAGCAATGTTTCCCAGACCTCTCACCGACGCACGAAATGCATTGATCTTGGACAGGAGGCTTGCCTGTGCCCTGGTGAGATGCCGGAGAGTGTAACTGGCAGACTGTGTGTGTGTTGTCCGTTCTCTCTCACAGGTGGAGTCACAGTGTCTGTGGTTGCATTCTTCTTCACAATTAAGTTCCTCTTTGAGCTTGCCGCACGTGTAGTCAGCTTCCTCCAGAATGAGGACCGCGAGCGCCGAGGGGACCGGACCATTTATGACTACGTGCGGGGAAATTACCTGGATCCCCGGTCTTGCAAAGTCTTCTGGGATTGGAAGGACCCCTATGAGGTGGGCCACAGCATGGCCTTCCGAGTGCATGTAAGGGAATGTTTCTGTCTCCATACCCATTGCCCTTTGAGCCACTTGCTCCCCAGAGACTGGTTCAGTCGGTCGGCGGTCAGAGAGGTTAACATTTTCCCCTCCCCGGAACATGAAAATTACCTAATACCCGAAGAGTCAGGGATTTCTTTGTCATTTTGGTTCAGTGGTTGCTTAGCTTTGAAGCATAAAGCTTAAGGTCACCTTTCCCGTGCAAGAACAATGCCCGTGAAAAGGGCAGCCTGTTTGTGTAAGTAAAGCTGTCTGGGAGCCCAGCCCTTGGAGCCCTCTCATCGAATAGTGACTGACTGCTGTGGTTGCACCTGCCCACGATGCTGAAACCACTTGCCACTGGCACTGGTCAGGAAAAACCCTCCAGGGATTCCTCATGGCAGCACTCTGCTGGGCTTGGGAGCCAAACCCACAGCTCCCCCTGCCTGGTGCTGTAGTTCTTTCAGTATTGATGGAGCCGGCTGATGGACCTCTTTAGTTTGGATCATCGCTGAGAATAGAACAGAAAGGGCCGTTGAGATGGGGGAGTGGGAGGTTGGGGCAGAGGTGGGGGTGTCAGCGTTGATGGTTAAGAACTTCAAGTTTAAATAGACTCTACTTAATTCAATGGTACGTTGTGCGACTCCCATCTGAGCAGATTAAACATGTGCTTGTGATGCCAGTGTTCTGGGATGTGGAGACAGTGTGTTCCTCTCTGTGCTTCCATGAGCAGGACGGAGGAGGAGCTACTGGGATCTGTCAGTGTAACCTCTGCCAGCTACCGCCTCCCCCCCCAACCCTGTCTCATCACAGGGGAATCAGTCTTCCTGCCTACTCACGGGCGCCCCTCTTCTCCCCACTGCAGTTGTTCTATAAGAACGGGCAGCCTTTCCCCGCACACCGGCCCGTGGGACTCAGAGTTCACATCTCTCATGTGGAGCTGGCCGTGGAAATCCCAGTGACGCAAGAAGTCCTTCAGGAACCCACGTCTAACGTCGTAAAGGTGGCCTTCACTGTGCGCAGGGCTGGGCGATACGAAATCACGGTGAAGCTTGGTGGATTAAATGTTGCCTATAGTCCCTACTACAAAATTTTTCAACCTGGTACGTTCGTGTTTTTGTTTTGTTTTGGTACATTCATTTTTTTGTTCTTTTTTCTTCTTTTCTTCTTTCAAAAAATAACATCTTTATGGAGATTTAGGACCCATATCTTAGAATTCATTCATTGAAAGCCCGTCACTGGGTGATTTTTTAATGCACATCGAGTTGTCCATCGTCACCCTCATCAGCTGTGGAACGTTTTTATTCCCTCAGAAAGAAACCCTCGGCTGAGCCCCGGTGCCGTAGTGGTTGTGCGCGGGACTGCGACCCACTGGGACGGAGGTCCAATTCCAGCAGTGGGGCTGGGCCTCCTACTCCCACCACCGGAGAGCAGTGATGCCCCCCCACCAAAAAAAAATGGAGAATAATTTGCCCTTTTCGAGATAACTTGGAAGTGAGAGATGCCAGTAATGTGAGAAGAGGGGCTGAGCCCCGGTGGCGTAGTGGTTGTGTGCGGGACTGCGGCCCACTGGGGTGGAGGTTCGATTCCAGCAGTGGGGCTGGACCTCCTACTCCCACCACCGGAGAGCAGTGATGCCAAAAAAAAGAAAAAAGAAACCCTCAACGATGTAGCCGTCACCACCACTTCTCCAGCCCCGTACAGCCCTCAGCAACCCCAAGTAGCCTTTGTGTCTCTATGGATTTGTTTTTTCTGGACATGTCATCTGATGGGATCGTGAACTAGTTGGCCTTTGAATCTGCTTTCTTTGAGCATCATGTTTCCAGGGGTCATGCATGTTGTAGCATGAGCCAGCACCTGCCCTCTTTTTATTGCTGAAGCACAGTTCATTTTGTGCATGGGACCACATTGTGGCCTTCTGCTGCCCTGAAGCCGTCATGCCTCAGAAACCCAAAGCAGAAGTTCCGCTCTGTCTCCGCTCGGCTCTGTCCCCATGAGTCACACAGACTTGATGGCAGTGGGTTGTGTATGGCTGCCCCATATGTCGTGTATCTGTCATTTGAAGTACATGTGGCTCCTTCCAGCTTTCTGGCTGGACGGGTAACCCTGCTGTGAACATGAGAGTACGAATTTTTGTGTGCACACATCGTTTTTTTTCTTGAAGAGTCGAATTTGCTGAGTCGCCAGCCTGTCAGATTCTTAAAGGGCAAAGGGTGCCAGCATAGACAAGAGGAATTCCTCTGAGTTTGGAACCTTTTCAAGTTGTGCTGATAATGCAGTAGATGTGGGCCTGCTCTAAAGCATGCCTGCCCCAGCCTTTGGAGCTAACATTTGAGGCCTTTATCTCTTCCTTATGATTTATGTTTCTCATGTCCTCAATACTAGATAACAAATGTGTTGAAGTCTCAAAGTGTGGCGTCATCACTCCTGGCTCTGAAGTGGAGGGTTCGTGTGCTGAGATCCTATGTGCCTTTGATCTCTCATGAGGGCCAGTTTGATGCCTGTAGAAATGATAGGACCTTTAGGGTCAAGCTGCAAGGAGAGGAGCCATAGCAGATAAGCATTTCTTTGCATCGCAGGTCTCGCTTGAGGTTTTCTTTCTCTGTATAGCAGAAGGTTCTGGATAAGGTGACTTCCAAGCCAATTCCCCCTCCGTATGTCTCCTCCTCTCTGCTTATTGTCTCACCCGTTTGCTGCCCATTCATTTTCTTTTGTGTGTGTGTGTGTGTGTGTGTGTGTGTGGGCATCACTGCTTCTGATGGTTGTGGGCGCTACCCAGTGCAGCTCCTGAGAGACGCTGCTGGATTTGAACTGCCAAGCCCAAGGGCTGCAGTTCCGCATGCAACCACTTACACCACCAGGGCTCAGCCGCCCATTCATTTTCTTGTTTTTTTTGGCATCACTGCTCTCCGGTGGTGGGAGTAGGAGGCCCAGCCCCACTCCTGGAATTGAACCTCCGTCCCAGTGTGCCGCAGTCCCGCGCACAACCACTACGCCATCAGGACTCAGCCCCCATTAATTTTCTTACAACCAGCACCTTGTGTTAGAATTTAACCTTTCATTTTTGGATAATTGGAGAATAGCAAGCAGTTGTCAGGAACAGTAGAGCGAGAACCAGCCTACCCCTTACAGGAGTCCTGGTGGTATAGTGCTTTCGTGTTGGGCCACTACCCAAGGTCAGCAATTTGAAACTACCAGTGGCTTGGTAGAACAATGAGGCTTTATTCCCGTAAAGATGTAACGGTTTTCAAAATTCACAGGCGCATCTACTCTGTTCTATAGGGCCGCTGTGATTCAGTGTGTTTACCCCCATAGTAGCTCAAAGCCATAAAACGACATCACAACCACTCTCGATGTTCATGCAGTCAAGATGCAGGCGGTTCCATCACCACAAGGCTCCTCCTGTTGCCCTTCTGGAGCGACAGCCAGTCTTCCTCCCGAGACTATCCTCGCCATAACCCCTCACAGCCCACTAGATGGTTTCCATTGCTATGATCTTCTCATTTCAGGAATGTGATATGAATTGAGTGATAGAATATGTAGCTTTTTTTGGCATACTTCTCTGGAGAGTCTCCAGGTCCCTGGATGTATCTATCATTGGTTACTTTTTACTGCTAAGTAACCTTCTATGGCTTGATTGTGCCACAGTTTGTTTAAGTCTGCACCCATTAAGGACATCTGGGTTGTTTCGATTTTTTGGCTAATATGAATAAAGCTGTTAGAAACATTGTATACAGGTTGTTGTGTGGACCCAAGCCTTCATTTCTCTGGGATAGACGCCCGGGAGTGCAATTGCTAGGTCATGTAGTAGCTGTGTGCTAAATATCATGAGAAAATGTCAAACTCTTTTCCAGAGTGGCTGCGGTATTTTGTGTTCTCATCAGCCATGTATGAGTAAATAGTTCCCCCACATCCTGGCCAACGCTTGATAATGTCACTATTTTTTTTTATGTTTGCCATTCTGATGAGTGTGCAGTGATAGCCCATGGTGGTTTTAATTTGCATTTCCCTAATGGTTAATGATGGGAAACATCTTCTCATGTGCCTATCTGTGTATCTTGTGCTCATTTTTAAATTCGATTTCTTTTACTGTTGTATTTTGGGAGTTCTTTATTTATTTTAGATACTAGTCTTTTGTTGAATGTGTGGTTTGTAAATACTTTCTCCCAGTGTAGAGTTTATCTTTTTTCCTCTTTTTTATTTTTTATTTTGTGGCATCATTGCCCTGGTGGGAGTAAGAAGCCGACCCTTGCACCTGGAGAGCTGCTGTTGTCTTTTTTCCTCTTAGTAGGATCTTTAATATAGCACAAGTTACTAATTTTGATGAAGTCCAACTTATCCTCTCATGGATAATTTTTTTGTCAAATATAAGAATTTGGGGGGGCTGAGCCCCGGTGGCGTAATGGTTGTGTGCGGGACTGCGGCCCACTGGGATGGAGGTTCAATTCCAGCTCTACAGGAGCAAAGGCTGGGCCTCCTACTCCCACCACCAGAGGGCAGTGATGCCAAAGAAAACCCCCAAAAACCAAAACCCAAAATAAACCAAAAAACAAAAAAAAAGAATTTTTTGAAGTCATTTTATTGGGAGCTCTTACAGCTCTTATAACATTTCATTCATCAATTGTATCAATAATTTCATACATACTTGTACATATGTTGCCATCATTTCCAAAACATTCTTACTTGAGCGTTCACTATAAGCTTTTTTTTTTTAATCATTTTTATTGGGGGCTCATACAACTCCTATCACGATCAATACATACGTCAATTGTTTGCAGATCACTTTTGCACATTTGTAGCCATCATCATTCTCGAAACATTCTCCTTCTACCTAGGCCCCCAACACCAGCTCCCCATATTTTTCCCCCCTCCCCACCCTCCTCCTCCCGAGAACTCTTAACAATTTACTAATTGTCATTACTTTGTCATCATACACTGTCTAATGTGACCCTTCACCCACTTCCCCGTTCGCCGCCCCCCAGAGAGGAGGTCATATGTAGATCCCTACAGTAGGTTCCCTTTATATTCCACCTTCCCTCCACCCTCCTGGCATCCACCACTCTCACCCCTAGTCTTCAAAGGATCATCTGTCTTGGATTACCCGTTTCCAGTGTACATCCCCTGGTCTAACTGGATTTGTAAAGTAGAATTGGGATCATGATAGTGGGGGGGAGGAAGCAGTTGCATAAGAATTTTTTTTATTAAATTATTTTATTGGGGGCTCCTACAACTCATCACGATCAGTACATACATCAATTGTATGCAGACCACATTTGCACATTTGTCACCATTGTCATTATTGAAACATCCTCCTTCAATTTAGGCCCCCAGTAAAATATAAGAATTTTTTTTTGCGGGGGGCAGGGAATCACTGCTCTCCGGTGGTGGGAGTAGGAGGCCCAGCCCCACTGCTGGAATTGAACCTCCGTCCCAGTGGGCCGCAGTCCCGCGCACAACCACTACGCCACCGGGGCTCAGCCCCCAAATATAAGAATTTTTAAAGTAGATCTTTATTCCTACGATTTTCCCTGTCCCACTTTCTTATTTTACATATAATACTATGATTTATTTGGAACTAATTTGTCTGTAAGATGGGAGACGTTGGTCAAGACTTATTTTTTTTTTTGGCCTATGGCTGACCCACTTAGCACTTCCTGGGAGAAAGATGAGTCTGTCAGCTCCTATGAAGGTCCCATAAAAGGTCTCCCTCGAGGTCTCTGTGAGTCAGAATGGAATCAATAGCAGGGGTTTGGTTGGCGTCTGCAGGGCTTCAGCTGCTTGCTGAAAAGGCAGTCCTTCCGCCCTTGAATTGCGTTTGCACCAAGACCACATACATCTGGGCATCTCTGCGAGTGTGCAGCGTGGAATGGGTTTGAAGGGAGGGGCCTGGCTCATTCTTGGTCCTGTGTTCTGCTTGCTGATCCATATGCCTAACCCCCTGCTGGAACCACACACGCCGTTTGGCATACCATTGCTGTTGAGACTGGGTAAACTGATCTAATTTTTTTGTGTGTGTGTTTGTGTGTGGGCATCACTGCCCTCTGGTGGGAGTAGGAGGCCGAGTCTTGCTCCTGGAGAACTGCTGCTGGATTTGAACTGCCAGCCCAGTGGGCCGCAGTCCTGCGCACAACCACTACGCCACCGGGGCTCAGCCTAACTGATCTGTTTTTTTGGGGTTTTTTTTAATGATTCTTTTTCACTTCTTCACCTTTTTCTTTTCTGTGAAAATTGTCTTCATTGCCCTAGGTACTGTTTCTTTTTCTCTGCATGCTTTGGGTTAATCTCTGTCTAAAAATATCTCTTCTTAGAGATTTTGGTAAAAATTATATTAAACCTGTATCAGGCAAGGGAGAACTGGTGTCTGAATTATGTTGTGTCTTCCAATCCAGGTACATGGTTTATCTCCATTTATAACAAATTCCTAAAAAAATAAAAACATGACAAAAATCCGAAAAAAAAAAAAAAAAAAACCCAAATTCCTTACATCAGTCTTTCGGTGTTTTCAGCTTACAAGTCTTGTCATGTTTTGTTAGACTGACACCTCCCACCCCCACCCCCAGTTAGTGTCGATACTTAATTCTCAGGCCTACTTCACCGTACATTCCCAGAGGAAATCTAGGGCATGATAACTGCACCTCTCTGGGGTTTTTTGTTTTGTTTTTTTCCCCCTTTCTTTTCAAGCCCTTTTCTCATTTTGTTTAGTGCTTGCAGTAGTTGAGAATTTGTAAAACTAAGTCCCAAGGTTTACTTGAATTTATCTCTTTCTTTCTTCCTTTGCTTTTATTTGCCTCTTTATAGTGTTGTTTATCCCTAGGAATTGGGAGTGGATTCCACTGTCTCAGACTCAATGACTTAGCACCTCGCTGAGTACTAGATTTCCCTTTTTTCCCCTAGGAATGGTAGTTCCTTCCAAGACCAAAATCGTGTGCCATTTTTCCACTCTTGTGTTGACTTGTGGGGAGCCACATACCCTTCAAATAGTGCCCCGAGATGAGTATGACAACCCCACCAACAACTCCATGTCCTTGAAGGATGAGCACAACTACAGTCTGTCCATTCATGAGGTAAGCAGGGGCCTTTCCTTCTTGCTGGACTGAGTCGGGTCCCTCTCCCCTGCATCCCCACCCCCCTAACTCCCTCCCTCTTCTCCTCCTCTCTCATCTTCTCCGCCTGGCTGCCGTGCCACCAGCTGACAAGTCCTCTCTCAGTAATTGTGACTCAGGGTACTCACAGACCATAGCTAGGGCACTACCTGAAGTGGAGGGAACGGCCGTGCCGACCAGGAGAGCGGTGTGTGGTCAGTGCGGCTTGCTTTTCCTCCCTAGCTGGGCCCTCAAGAAGAAGAAAGCACAGGTGGGGTCTCATTTGAAAAATCCGCGTCCTCCAACAAGCAGACCTGCCAAGTGTTCTTGCGGCTCACTCTGCATTCCCGAGGCTGCTTCCACGCCTGCATCTCATACCAGAACCAACCAATCAACAATGGCGAATTTGACATCATTGTCCTGAGTGGTGAGTTAATGGAAAACTGGGATTTGGTCGTGTTGCTGGGAAGTGTATACTTTGCGTGTCTGCATTTGTCTGACTAATTTCACGAACACCTGATTCTTGGAGACAAACTTGGCTTAGAGTCCTACAGATTTGGGAGCTAGTGGTCGTTTTCTTCCTCTTTTCTCTCCCCTGACGCCTGATGCCTTGTTACCTTACAGAGAATGAAAAGAATATTGTCGAGCGCAACGTGTCAACCTCAGGGGTGAGCATTTACTTCGAGGCCTATCTTTACAATGCCACCAACTGTACCGGCACCCCTTGGCACCTTTCCCCCATGCACCCCAGCTCTTCCCAGCGCCGGCCTTCCACTGCGGCTGAGGAGGACGATGAAGACTCCCCCTCGGAGTGCTACACCCCTGAGAAGGTGAAGAAACCAAAGAAGGTGTACTGCTACGTGTCGCCAAAGGTCAGCGTGCCCATGCTTGCCTCCATCCTCCCGTGCTCGGCGTATCCGAGTATGTCCTTGATGAAGGTCACGGGGCTGGCGTGATCACGAATCATGTCCTGACTGCCTCGGGGGAGTGCCTGGGCCAACCTCCCGTCCTAGTCACAGCCCGCTCCCTCTCCGGGAGTTGCACCCATCACTGTGCCAACCATGTGTAGGGGACTGTCTTCTCTGACAGACACCCATGCCCTTTTAAAATCTGTGTACCTCAGATATATAAGCCCTCAGATACCACGATGACCTCGTGGTCACGGCCTCCCTCCTCCAGATGATTTGTCTTTGTAATTGTCCAGTCCTCGCCCATGGAAGACTTAATGGTTGTCCTCTTAAAAAAAAAAAAAAAAATCGGCTGAGCCCCAGTGGCATAGTGGTTGTGTGCGGGACTGCAGTCTATAGGGCTGGCGGTTCAAATCCAGCAGCAGCTCTCCAGGAGCAAGGCTGGGCCTCCCACTCCTACCAGGGGCCAGTGATGCCCACAAAAAAAAAAAATCATTCCCCTGCCTCAGCCTGCATGGACTTGCCATTGAGTGACAGAAATCAGGCGCTAACAGTTTGAGGATGCGGGTAGCATCCCTCGTTTATAGGGTTTCTAGAATAAGAAGAACAGTGACTGAAAATCGAGCTGAAGGTTGGGCCTGCCCCTTGGCCGCAGCTAATGTTTGGTCCAAACTGGATTGAATTGAGGCTTCTCCGCCGTCTGTTTGAGCACCGACAGCATTGCGCCCCTGGCTTCTGAGTCTGGGAAGGCTTTTTCAGGCCTGGCTCTTGGAGTTTTAAAGGCAGCTCCTCTTACCCATTCAGAAATTCCTCAGGGTCAGGCTCACTGTGGGCCCGTTGTGCAGCACGGCCACAATTGGACCTTTCTTCCAGGGACTTTGCATGGGCCATGAAGAGGGCACGTGCAGGCCACAGGGTGGGAATAGAGGGATTCTGGCAGAGACAGGAAGGTGAACTTCCCAAGCCCTGAGCTCAGAGGCACTTTGTGTTAGGGATGATCTTTTTAATATTTTCATTTGGCTGATTCATCCAGCCCTCATAAAAATGAGACTGTTAAAAACGTCGCAGTACATGATTTTAATCCTGCAACCCAAATTAACTTCTTATGCCCTTGACTGGAGAACATTTTGATACAGACCAGCCATCATTTTCAAATCTGGCCTTAATTTGCTGACAAGGGGCATGGTGATGGCTGGGGTCTTTAGATGAAATAAGATTGACCATGGATTGATGATAATTGTTAAATCTGGTGATGAGTCTGTCATACTCTTTTCTTTAATATGCTTGAAATTTTCTTTAATGAAAAGTTAATTAAAAAAAAAAATTGGGGGCGGGAGGCTGAGCCCCGGTGGCGTAGTGGTTGTGCGCGGGACTGTGGCCCACTGGGACAGAGGTTCAATTCCTGCAGTGGGGCTGGGCCTCCTACTCCCACCACCGGAGAGCAGTGATCCCCCCCCCCCAAAAAAAAAAAATTGTGGGGCAGCATCACTGTTCTCTGGTGGTGGGAGTAGGAGGCCTAGCCTTGCTGCTGGATTTGAACCTCCGTCCCAGAGGGCTGCAGTCCTGCGCACAACCTTTTACGCTACCTGGGCTCAGCCGAAAAGTTAATTTTTAAAAAAAGGGAAACAATGGATATAAATTCTTCAGGGAGCTGAGCCCCAGTGGCGTAAGTGGTTGAGTGCAGGACTGCTGCCCACTGGCTTGACGGTTCAAATCCAGCAGCAGCTTTTCAGGAACAAGGCTGGGTCTCCCACTCTCACCAGAGGGCAGTGATGCCTTAAAAAATTTTAAAAACATTTTTTTTAATTTAAAAAAAATTAAAAAAGAGTGACATGACAGTTGTGGATGGCTTTGCTGGGTAGCTCCCACGACCACCAGAGGTCAGTGATACCCTCCCCCCAAAAAAGAAAGATAAATTCTTCCAGAAAAAACTATGTTTCTCACAGTTTAAATGATATATTTTATCTCCCAGCACATTTGAGTTGTTCTCACTTTTTTCTTTCTTTTTCTCTCACTTTATCTTCTAGTTTAATTTATTTTTTAGTTAAGATTTGTTTGCTTGATTAATTAATCTGTTTTTCTAATATCTTTAAAAATATGTTCAACATGCAAACAAAAAAATGACTTTATGCGTATTCAGGTAATTTTTTTTCCACAATTAAAAAAATGCATTGCTATTCTTTCTGTACATCTCATAGAGAGATCTCTCTTTATTCTTGCATAAGGGAGTTTTAGGAGCTGCTTTCTGGTGGGACTGAATACCCCTCAGCAGCGTCACTCGCAAACCCTTGGCAGCTTTCAAAGAGGAGTAAAGCACTGGGCATGCGGGGCCGCTAGCATTTCCTGTCCACTGACTCAGAGGAAGGCTCTCGGAACAGCAACAGTTTTTAATGGAAATTGATATAAGACTTGAGTATAAGATTATGAAATGATGATGGCAACAAATGTGCAAGTGTGGCCTGCATACAATTGATGTATGTATGGATTGTGGTGGGAGTTGTATGAGCCCCCAATGAAATGATTCATAAAACATTTTTAAAAAGGAGGGGAAAGGAGGAGCTTATGTCAAGGACTCAGGTAGAAAACATTTAGAAATGGAGATGACAACATGAGTACAAATATGCTGATACAAATGATGTATTGAATGTTATAAGAGCTGTTAGAGCCTCCAATAAAATCGTCGGGAAAAAAAAGATTATGAAACGTCTCTGTGAAGTCACGTTGTTAGATTATTTTCAATAAGCCTATTTTAAGGTAAGAGTTGATGAATTTATTTGGTTTTGTACAGATTAAATTAGCCTCTTGTCCACGAGAAAAATTAATTGTTGAACATGAGACTGTAAATAAGAACACTGATAATTGAGTTGCAATACTCACATAGAATCTTTTTATCTAATGTTTTGGCCCTCCAGCAATTCTCAGTGAAGGAGTTCTACCTGAAAATCATCCCCTGGCGTCTGTACACCTTCCGAGTCTGTCCAGGAACAAAAGTAAGTTGGACCTTCCATCTGGTGCACTGAACAGGTATGGCACAAATCAGCCTTTTTAACCTTCTCAGAGCTTCTGGAAGTTCTCCCTCTGCACACACAACTGACTGCCAAACACAGAAGGGTCCTTCTCTGCTAAACAGCACGAGGGCTGCAGACGCAGGACCAAGAGTGAGAAGCAACTCGGCATATGTCACCACTTACCAAGATTGTTGTTGGCCAAGATTGCTCTTGGGTGCCATTGAGTTGGTGCTGGATTTTCCCAGTACTCTGTGCAGCAGAATGGAACACTGCCCTGCCCTGCCCTGGGCCTTCATTGCTGTGTTTACGTCCGTGGCTGAAGCCACTGTGTCGATCAGTCCCATTGAGGGACGTCCTCTTTTTTGCTGGCCCCATCACATATGATGTCTTTCTCCAGAAACTGGTCCCTGCTCATACCATGACCAAAGTATGATGGGACAGGTCTTACCCTCCTTGCTTCTAAGGGACATTCCGACTGTACTTCCACCAAGACAGATTTGTTCATCCTTTTGTCAGTCTACCGTGTGTTTAATATTCACGGTATTTTGTGTACTTCAGCTTGTTTGCCCACCATAATTCAAGCATGAATTATTCTGCAGTCTTGCTTCTTTATCGCCCAGCTTTCACCTGCATGTGGAGTGACTGAAGATCCGATGGGTGGGGGAGGCACCTCTGAGTCCTCAGTGACATCGTGGCTTGTGAGCCCTTAAAAGAAGTCTTTCGCAGCTGATCTGCCAATGCAGTACAGTTTTCTGCTGCTTCCATGGGCATGGGTTGTGGATCCAAGTAAAATGAAATCTCTAGCAGCTTCAACCTTCCCCCCTTTCATCATGCTGTTGCTTACTGATCTACTCGTGTGGGTTTTCTGTGCTTTCTGTTGCTGTGGACTCTATATTGATGGCTGTAGTTCTTGATCTCATCTGCAAGTGTTTCAGGTCTTCTTTACTTTCAACAAGCAAGGTTGTATCGTTTGTGAATCACAGACTGCTATTGGGGCTTTCCTCCCGCCCTGATGTTCCATTCTTCTATGTATAGTGCAGCATACGTACATTCATCACACAGGTGAAAGGAGACAGTCCTGACCATAAATACAAGGAGGCTGCAAAGGCTTCATAGGGAAAATGCCATGATCTTTTTCATTCCATTTTTATGAGCTTTTTGAAGCCCCCTCATATAAATTATTGGCAGGGATATCATTTTGTTAGCTCTTGGTCTCCTAGTGTACTGAAGCTAGCCCTTATAGAATCAACAGTCTCTATGCTTAAGGAAAACATCTGAGAAAACTCTTGCCCAAGGGTTGATTATGTTTGTTAAAGACAAAATTTCCATGGTACTACATTTGTGGTTGAAAACATATGCTTTGTAAATATATTTATGTTTGATTATAGGGAAATAGATCTATGTACATATATTTACATATTAATTATTAAGGTAGCAGATGGACATTGGACCTCCACTGTAGTACTCCCTCAATGCAAAAACGCTTTGTTCTATTAAACTGGCATTCTATGATGCTCACCTTCCTGACACAATTGCTGAAGACAAAATGGGTGCATAAACAAATGTGATGAAGAAAGCTGATGGTGCCCAGCTATCAAAAGATACAGTGTCTGGGGTCTTAAAGGCTTGAAGATAAGCAATCGGCTATCTAGTTAAGAAGCAACAAAGCCCACATGGAAGAAGCACAACAGCTTTTGTGATCTCGAGTTGTCGATGGGATCAGGTATCAGGCATCACAGAACAAAAAAAATCATATCATGGTGAATGAGGAGGTGTGTGGAGTGGGGATCCAAGGCCCATCTGTAGGCAACTGGACATCCCCTTACAGAAGGGTCATGGGGAGCAGATGAGCCAGTCAGGGTACAGTGTAGCAGTGATGAAACATACAACTTTCCTCTAGTTCTTTAATGCTACACACACACACACACACACTCACACACTCACATACTATCATGACCCCAATTGTTCCATGTATACTGGTACAGATAACAACTGGAAACACAGGGAATCCAGGACGGACGAACCCCTCAGGACCTGCAGTGAGAGTGGCGATATCAGGAGGGTGGGGTTGAAAGGTGGAACGGATCACAAGGGTCTGCATCTAGCTGCCTCCCTGGGGGCTCAACAACAAAAAAGAGGGCGAAGGGCGACGTTGTACAGTGTAAGACGTGGTAAAATAATAATAATTTATAAATTATCAAGGGTTTCTGAGGAAGAGGGAGGGGGAAAATGAGCTGATACCAAAGGATGAATTAGAAAGCCAGTGTTTTGAGACTGATGATGGCAACAAATGTACAAATGTGCTTGGCACAATGGATGGATGGATGGATGGATTGTGATAAGAGTTGTGCGAGCCACCAACAAAATGATTTTTTGTTTGTTTGTTTGTTTTTGGGGCATCACTGCTCTCCGGTGGTGGGAGTAGGAGGCCCAGCCCCACTGCTGGAATTGAACCTCTGTCCCAGTGGGCCGCAGTCCTGCGCACAACCACTACGCCACCGGGGCTCAGCCCAACAAAATGATTTTACAAAAAGAAAAGAAAACAAGCTTTATTTTCCAGTTCATGAACTGAGAAGGAGTCTGGCCAGAATCTGGTAGGAGGTAGAGGCAGAAACCTTTGTCATGGCTTCCTGTCGTGACTGGCGAGCTTAGGTCTCCCTTACCAGAGTCCGTGGGTTGACTTGGTTTCTGCTCTTGGGAAAGCTAGACATGGACAACAAAGGGAGACTTCCATTTGCCCCTGTGTGGCTCGGCATAATGAACCCCTTTTTGGACTAGTTGAGCCAGGTTATTAATTGCAATTTTTTAAAAACCACTTTCCTCCTGTCTGTTTGTCCAATCTTACCAGGCTGTGATTTCTTTTGCCATTTCATATCCTCTTTAATACTTTGATTCTTTATATAGTTTATGTTGGAAAGGCCGCAATGTGGCTTCTGATCCTAACTAAAGGCAGTCTCTTCCACCCCCGTGATTTGAAATCACATTTGAATCGCAGTGCCCTGAGGGGAAGGACAAGGGCATGGACTCCCCGTGATCCCGACAGCGTGGACACAGTAGGCTGAAGTTGTTGCTGATTGAACCAGAAAGAGGGGTGGAGGAGGATGTTTGCTCATGTTTCATAGAATTAACTCCTCCCCTCCCCACTCCTTTGCTAGTTTTCATACCTTGGCCCTGACCCTGTTCATAAGCTCCTTACGCTGGTGGTAGACGATGGCATCCAGCCTCCCGTGGAGCTCAGCTGTAAGGAGAGGAACATTTTGGCAGCCACTTTCATCCGCTCGCTCCATAAGAACATAGGTAAAGTAGAACAGGGATTGTGAGGGGTGGGACCCACCGGGATCCTGTCATAAGACTGTAACCGTCTGTTTCTCAGGAGGCTCCGAGACCTTCCAGGACAAGGTGGACTTTTTCCAGAGAGAGCTTCGGCAGGCCCACATGAAGAGACCACATTCCAAAGTCACCCTGAAGGTCAGCAGGCACACCCTGTTGGAATCGGTGAGTAAGGTACATGGGTGCCGGCAGTCCCCAAGCGGTGCCAGTTCAGAGCCTTTGTAGCGCTTCGGTGTCTGCACTCACCAGTGTTTTATCTTTTTGTCCCACCCGGCTTTCTCTCTGTTAGCATATCTGTGAAAGACCGGTCCTCTGTTTGATGGGCAGTGCACGAGGGGAAAGACCAGTAGACATAGTGCCTTTCTTTTCTTTTCTTTTTTGGCATCACTGCTCTCAGTGGTGGGAGTAGGAGGCCCAGCCCCACTGCTGGAATTGAACCTCTGTCCCAGTGGGCCGCAGTCCCGCGCACAACCACTACGCCACCGGGGCTCAGCCCATAGTGCCTTTCAAAACGTGCATCAAGCCTTGTTTCTGAGAGCACTCACAGAATGGCACTGTAAGCTGGCATGAGTCATTATTACGGAAGAAAGGTCTTGTTTTGACTGAATTGCAGCAATAGAAGAGCTTTGTCGAGTGCAGAGGAAGTGATTTTTGTTGTCACTCTGGCCCGGTGGCAGAGGAACACCTGACGGGTGTCTGTCTGCGCTGCAGACCCTGGTGCACGCCATGCATTCCCTGAGAATGAGCAGACTCGGGGTTCTGGTGCCTGCCCTGAAAGGATTTGTGGTGTTTGGCTCTGCCAGGCGCGCCTGGAAACCCCTTTCCTCGGTGTGGCACGGAGCCCGGTCTGAACCTCGCCTGGTGGAGAAAGATGCCTCATGGGTAGCCTGTACTTTACTGAGAACCATTTGTCAGGAGCTTCCTGACGAGCAGTTTCTGCTGCTTTATGCAGTGGGGACTGTTAAAAAACAAACAAACAAACAAGAAACATCTTCAATTTTTCAAATACCAACTCTCACCTTAAAAGCATAAATGGCATTAAGACAAATTTTTTTTTTCAAGCCTTCTATTTCTGCTAGAGACAAAAGAGTATTGGGTCTCCAAAATAGGGCTCCTGTTGCGTGGGCTTCTTTCTGGCTAGCACCTCACTGCCGCCGCGTCAGTGCAGAGTTCACGGGCAGCAGCGGCAGCATTCCTGGGTCTTTGCCACCCAGATGCCAGCCAGTGTTCTGACTGTTTTCTCCCTTTCGCTGCTTTGCAGTCTTTGAAAGCCACTCGGAATTTCTCCATCTCCGATTGGAGCAAGAACTTTGAAGTGGTTTTCCAAGATGAAGAAGGTCAGTTTTGAAATTTCAGGTCCATCTACTTTTCTCTCTCCTCTTACCCACGTCACTCTTACCCACGCTCCCTTAAAGAAACAAAACAACAAAGCCCCTTTTTCCAAAGGAAAAAGAAGCCAGGTGTCAAGACAGTCAGGCTGGTGGTTACCAGCCAGGTGGCTGGGCGATGCTTATAGCGCGCAGACAAGCAGGGATGTTTAGGTGAGCTCAGAGTTCAAGCCAGAAGGGCAGCCTGTGTGGAGCTGCCAAGTGTACATTTCCTGCCTCCTGGGGTCTCCCATGGGTCCACTGTGGGAGGGAGGGCAGGGGAGCACAGCTCAGTGGTCAGAATAGCGTTCATCCTACAGAGAAGGAAGGGGTGGGGGAGACGTCAGGGAAGTTCACATTTCAACCCCCTAATTGCATTGCCGTGTGGAGCTTTTGAGCCTCGAACCCCAATTCTTCGCTGACGTCACCTGTGAATGGAACAGCAGTTGAGCTGGCTTCATGAAGAATGCCTGCCTTGAGCAGGGTGCTTTTTCAAAGGACACAGGGCCCTTAATGCCCGCACACAGATGAACAGCTTCCGGGGCAGCGAGTCTAAGAGGAAGCTGAACAGTGTGGGGAGAGGCAGTGAGAACGGTGAGGCCACGGGCAGAATGAGAATGTAACCAGTGTTGTTTATTTAGCCATTGTTGAGTGCATAGGTGATCTGTGGGGTGTATTTTGACCCCAAATGAGATAAATGGGGTGGGGGAGGTCCCCGTTTTGCTTGCTTTGGGATGGTGAATCAATGGAGACGGGCCTGTGGAGAAAGGAAAATGAGCAATAAAAGGATGAAAAGTGGTCAGAGGAGGTAGGCCGGAATTCTTTTTTATCTTTATTTTACTTCTCAGCTCTGGACTGGGGAGGGCCTCGCCGGGAATGGTTCGAGCTCATCTGCAAGGCTCTGTTCGACACCACCAATCAGCTTTTCACACGGTTCAGTGACACCAACCAGGCGCTGGTAAGCCCGAGGCTTGCCCACCTCTGGGTAGTGCTCGAAAGGGTAGAATAACGAGGGTTGGAAACTAGGATACTGTTCGGAGGGTCTGACCAACGTGTTTCCTGTTCTCAATTTTGATCCTTGACCACGACCGTATCGGGTTGCACCCTTCTCTTGGCGTTATTATTCCCTCTGTAAAGGTAGAGAGGATAGAGACAGAGGAATATTACTCGATTGAGAAACACTATGATGCAATGAATAGTACTATTACAGTAATGTGTATGCCACCTTCTCAACACTGAAACGGACCCATTGTTTTCTGTTTGCAACCTTGGACCAGGCAGAGGTGTCAGGGGAGGAGAAGCAGGTTTGGGCTGAGAGAGGGCCTGGTGTCGAGGAAAGGCCTTGGAGCACCCGCTGAGGCACACGCCTATCCATCCAGGGCCCACAAAGAAGTTGGGACTCTCAAACTCAGTCCGAGTTTCTTCAACTTGAGGGCACCTTTGCTCTTCATCCTCCAAGCACTTTGCATTGCTCAAGAGTGGCTACCAAAAAAAGACTAATTAGACACTTGGATGGGCTCAAAGCCCTTTAGAACAAGGTCAGGGAAGAAGCGTCTGCCAGGACAGGGCCAGAAGAAGGGCCTTACAGCCTCTTTCTTTGGCAGGTACATCCCAACCCCAGTCGCCCTGCGCATCTGCGCCTGAAGATATATGAGTTTGCAGGGCGGCTGGTGGGCAAGTGCCTCTATGAGTCCTCCTTGGGAGGGGCCTACAAGCAGTTGGTCCGAGCTCGCTTCACCCGGTCCTTCCTGGCCCAAATCATAGGACTGCGCATGCATTACAAGGTAATGTCACGGGGTGGGAGGGTTGGGTTGGGCGTGGGGGTGGGCGGGATTCCTACTAAAACCTCTGGTCACTAGCACTACAAACTCTCTACCTTGAGCTTATTGCCCTTAATGTTGAAAAGTGAGTGGTGCCAAGCAGCAGTCACAGATTTCACTTCTGGGCAAGGGTAGTTATGTTCTGTCCGGTGTCTTTTTATCTCCTCAGTACTTTGAAACAGATGACCCAGAATTCTACAAGTCTAAAGTTTGTTTCATCCTTAACAACGACATGAGTGAGATGGAGCTGGTCTTTGCAGAGGAGAAATATAGCAAATCAGGTCAACTGGATAAGGTGAGGAAGAGGACCGATGTGTATGAGTCCCATGTTCTTGGTGACTTCAAGGGCTGGGCTGTTCCCCAGACTCTCTGCAGTTGTGGCTTTGTCTCCCAAACACCCGAAATGTTGTTAGTAAGACCAAACAACCGAACGTATTCATCTTAATTAATAACCGTGTATGTTTCCGAAAAACTCACTGCTATGGAGTTGATTCTAACTCCCAGCTACCCAATGGGGCAGGGTAGAACTGCCCCTGTGAGTTTCTGAGATGGGAACTCATTTACAGAAGTAGGAAGCCGCCTCCTCTTTCTCTCTCGAAGCCGCTTGTTGTTTCAAACTGCTGACCTTGGGGTTCACAGCTCATTGCATACCAGGCCTCACCCCTTAAATGACTAGTGGCTACCATATTGGACAGTGCAGCTCTTGGGAGTTACAATGTTGACTAAATAACCTTGGCTCATTTGAATGGAGCAAACAACACAGGTCATATTTGCACCACCCACTCCTACCTTCCAGGAGGAGGAGGGTACTTGCCTCAGTGGTACCACTGAAGTATGCAGGCAGGTCTAGAAGGAGGATCTGCATTGCCGTAGCCGTGAGAATATCGATCACAGTGCTGTCCACCTCAAAACCTGTTACTGGAAAATAACTGGCCTTGTGAGAATGATGATGGCAGCAAATGTTCAGATGTGTTTGACACAATGAATGGATGTACGGATTGTAATAAGAGTTGTATGAGCCCCCAATAGAATGAATTTTTTTTAAAAAAAAAGAAAGAAAATAATTGGCCAAAAGAATTGGGATGCAACTGTAATTCGGTTTACAATTTGAGGTTCAACAATATTGGATGATAATGACATTGGTGTAATAGACAACTGAAAGTCAAGAATACCCCTTGGGGCTGAGCCCCAGTGGCATAGTGGTTGTGCGCGGTACTGCGGCCCACTGGGATGGAGGTTCAATTCCAGCAGTGGGGCTGGGCCTTCTACTCCCACCACCGGAGAGCAGTGATGCCTCCCCCCCCAAAAAAAAAAAAAGAAAAGAAAAGAACACCCCTTGTACCACTGTTGAACAGATCTCCTTCCTAGGGATGGTGCAGAGCCAGCCTTTGCACGCACGTGGTTAGAGGCTGTCTTTCTGAACCGGGCCAGGCTGCTAAGTCAGTAGAGATCTGAATTAGGGCCCTAAGGCCCAGGGAGGATGGATTTTAATTTGTGATCACCAAATCTTAGTAATTCACTCCTTAGGCTTCTAGGTGGAAGTGCAAACTTAGATAAAATGAGTGTCCAGCATTGTACATTAATAGCAAAAGCAGTTGTGTAAAAAATGCCCCAAACTCATAAGCCAATACTAGGGGCTAAAGGGAAAAAGGTGGACGATTGGAGAACAATAATAGAAGTGGACATGTGAGGGTGCTTGACGAGTATGCTTATTTATATAGTGTGAAAAACGATGTATGAGCCCCTAATAAAATGATTGGGAAAAAAAAATGCCCCAAACTCTAGGAGTAGAAAGCCCCATCTTCCTCCCACAGAGTAGCTGGCAGTTTCGAACTGCCGACCTTGTGGTGAGCAGCCCAGTGCATAACCCACTACACCACCAGGGCTGCAGCTGTGTTGTCTTGGGACGTGCATGTTAAAGCTTATAGTTGAGTAGACATCTTCATTCACCCTGGAAGCAACCTTGGTTACTGTATGCAGATGGCCTGTATCTGGGCTCCTTATAGTCATTTAGGAGTTGTTTTATAGAGGATGCCAATCAATTTCTAGTTGAGAATCATACAGTATAGCCTTTTCTTTACGCAAGGAAAAACTGCAGTCTAAATGGCTTGAACCGCCAACCTTGTGGTTAGCAGCCCAGGACATGACCAACAGCACCACTAGGGCTCCTGAATGAGGTCAGTGGTGGTTTACTTTTGAATCACAGAGACATTACAATGTCTTCCTGTTGTATCACAGCTGGCTACTCACTTGAGAAAACTGTAGCCAGTAGAATGTACCAAGAGGGGTAGGAACCTAGAAGCTTAGGAACTAAATGAAACCAACTGTTGAGAAGCCTAATGAACGACAGGAATGTATGGTTGCGACTGTGATGGAAGTTCAGGAATGCTCCCTGCCGTCGAGTCAGTGCTGACGCACGTCACCCGGTCGGTCAAGGTGGAATCGCACCTGCGGGTTTCAGAGATCATAAGTCTTTACAGGAGTCGAGAGCTGCCGACAGCTTCCGAGGAGCAGCGAGTGCTTTCAAACAGCTGACCTTCAGGTTAGCCGCACAGTGCGTCAACCATTCTGCTGCCCCAACCTCCTCAGGAATGATGCGCTTAGAACATACAGAGCATCATCTCGAGTCATCATACATAGAATGATTATCTTGAAAACTCCCACCCATAGCCAGCCCCTCTCGGCCTTCTGTCTCCTACTTCAGGTGGTGGAACTCCTGACAGGTGGAGCTCAAATTCCAGTCACCAATGGAAATAAAATATTCTACTTAAATCTACTGGCCCAATATCGGTTGGCTAGTCAAGTAAAAGAGGAGGTGGAGCATTTTCTAAAAGGTGGGACCTTGTCTACTCTCATCTTACTAAAATACCCATCTCTGTGGTGGTGGAGATAGGCTTTAACTTGGCTATTTTGTTTTAGGCCTGAATGAGTTGGTCCCAGAAAACCTTTTGGCTATTTTTGATGAGAATGAGCTCGAGGTGAGTTTGTCCTATGCTTGACTCCGTGTCTCCATGTGCCCACAGGAACAATCTGGGACCTTCCGAGGCGCGGGAAAGCTCCGTGAGCAGTACTTGGTTTCACTTGTGTCCTTCTCCCCTTTACTGATTCTTTCTTCAGCTCTTTAAAAATGAGAGTGTGCAAATTTAAAACCAGCACCTAACTATTTATGAGTAGCTGTCTTAATTCACAATAAGGATTTGTAAAATGAATAATACTAATTACTCTTTGTAAAACCCAGTGATACTCATTTGTTCATCAAATATTATGCATACTGGTGCAATAGTATAGAATTTGGATATCTTATATCGTCTTCATAAAATCCTGATGATACGGCTGAGCCCCGGTGGCGTAGTGGTTGTGCGCGGGACTGCGGCCCACTGGGACGGAGGTTCAAATCCAGCAGCAAGGCTGGGCCTACCCCCACCACCAGAGGGCAGCGATGCCCCCTCTCCAAAAAAAAAAAAAATCCTGATGACATTCAAGGTTGATGTAAGGCAACGATAGAGTCGTCGGCTGGGGAAACCCTTAGTGGGTACCTCCTGTAGGTTGTGTGCTTTGCGGCACTGGGTTACACAGCAGACTGACCAAGACAGTTCTGCCCTCAGAGGCCTTCACTGTGGGGCAGGAGAGAAAACAGAAGGTGAGGTCACTTTGGAGAGTTTCAAATCATAACATCATGTAGTTAATTATCTAGTCAGTACATTCTTATTTTAGATTCTGTTAGAAGAAAAGATTGGCTATAACATGGTAAATACCACAGTGTATTTGTAAGCTGGGCAGAAATTGTAAGCTGGGCAGAAAAAAAAAAAAGAAAGAAAGAAAAGAAAAGCAGTGTGTCTTTGCTTGCTGCTCAGAGTTGATAGGTACAGGACAAGGGTTTCATTTTCACTTCCCAGAACTTTTTTTTTTTTTAGGGCATCACTGCCCGGGTGGTGGGAGTAGGAGGCCCATCCTTTTCCCCTGTGGAGCTGGAATTGAACCTCCATCCCAATGGGCCGCAGTCCCGCGCACAACCACTACGCCACCGGGGCTCAGCCCCACTTCCCAGAACTTTTACAAGGAATGGCTTTCTGCAAACTGTTCCCTGTGGGGAGGGAGTTCTTCTCCAAAACAAACAGCACAAACTCCTTATGTTCCCACACACCTTGTATCCTTCTGCACAGAAACAGCTTAGAAATAAGAACCAAAGCTTATGCAGTTGTCATCACACATTGGATCTTTTTACATGGAATCCAAATTCTCCAGACATCAGCCTTTATAAAGTTCCCGACGGGTGGTCCTGTCCTGTTATTTTGGGGGCTGCTAGTGGACATGGTGCAGAATATCACTCATAACAGTTCTTAATACTGAGGAGAGAGAGACTCGCATCTTACAGTGGCTCCACGTGCTTCCCATCATTACTCCTGAGCTTCAGTGAGTTCTTTTTGAAGGAATCAGAGCTCATCGGGCTCCCTCTGGGATTTTCTTGTCTCTTGTGAGGATGCTTCGGTCTTTACAGCTAAGTCCGAAACCAAATGAGGACAGCCACCAGATGCTTAGGACTCCCACGTCATTAGGGTTTTCAGTTTGAGGACCCAGCAGAGGGCAGACTGAAGGAGAGGTACTTGTTCAGTCCAAAAAAGAAGAGGGGGGGTGTGCCGGGGAAAAGGAAAGGCTAGTTGGCAAGTTCACCAGAGGGGTCTGGGGTCTTCCTCAGTGAGAGGGGCCTGTCTTTTCTCGCTGGTATTCTCAGGCTTACCCCAGAGCCGAACACCTAGACCTCCTTTTTCTTTTTCTTTTTGCCCTGGTTTCAATGAAAAATAGCTCATGGTGGCGCTTCTTAATCAGGGTGTCATCAGAAGCGCCTGGGAAACTTTCCCCAAACAGACCTGCTCATACACCCCTTCTAGAGCATCTGATTCTATTGGGCAGGGTAGGAGGGTGTCAACAAACTGTGGCCTGAGAGTGGCTCTGAAGTTCCAGTCTGCATGTCAGCATTTTGACGTGTGTGTGTGTGTGTGTGTGTGTGTGTGTGTGTGTGTGTGTCCTGATTGTCCTAATAACCCCTGACCACCTTTCCTCCAGCTGCTGATGTGCGGCACGGGAGACATCAGCGTGTCTGACTTCAAAGCCCATGCTGTGGTGGTGGGTGGCTCCTGGCATTTCAAAGAGAAGGTGAGCCAGCCAGACTCCTTTCCCTTGGCTGTGTCCCATGTCCCAAAGACAGAAGTTACAGAGGAAGAGCTCAGCGGCATCCGAGAGGTGGCCTCGGTGATGGGCTGGTAAAGGAGAGCAAGGCAGGTGGTTCTGCAGGCAGGAGGGGGCCGCCCTGGGACTGCCGCAGGGCCAGACAGGTGGGCAGACAAAGAAGTAGAACCATGCTTGGTCAGCAACTGCCTTTCCGACCCCTTGGACTGTGCGCTCAGGGCCCGAAGACGGGGTCTGCCCTGCCTGTTCCTCCCTGCGGCGTCCTCGTTGTGGCAGGCAGCCAGTGCCTGACTGCAGCCTTGTGCTCCCCCGACAGGTCATGAGGTGGTTTTGGACGGTGGTTTCCAGTTTGACCCAGGAGGAGTTGGCTCGGCTGCTTCAGTTCACCACAGGCTCCTCTCAGCTGCCACCGGGAGGTTTTGCTGCCCTGTGTCCCTCGTTCCAGATCATCGCCGCTCCGACCCACAGCACGTTACCAACTGCACACACCTGGTAAGTCGCCAGCCGCTCCGCGCCTGCTCTTGGGCTCCCGTGGGCAGTCTTCACCGGGGTGCTGAGCTCCTCCCTTCCCTGCTTGCCTCCAGTTTTAACCAGCTGTGCCTCCCAACGTACGACTCGTATGAAGAGGTGCACCGGATGCTGCAGCTGGCCATCAGCGAGGGCTGCGAGGGCTTTGGGATGCTCTGAGTTCATGCCTGCCGTTCACTGAGCTCCTACGCTCGCTGCCTGTGACAGACACCGGGACTTCTCACCCCAGCCCCGACAGAGCCATCCGCCAGAAGAGGCCGCATGTTCCCGCTGTTTGGAGTACTTTGTCATCTGCAGGCCTCGTCCTTGTCTCACACCCTTCCTGTCCATAGCCACCACGAGCTGCCGCGTTGGTGTGGTACGACGTCCTCTGAGCTCTCTGCTCATTGCTGAGAGGAAGGCCGAGCTGCTGCAGTTGTGGGTGCTCCGATGAGTTTAGCCGCGGGGCTGCCTCTGTCTCTAAGCCCAGCTCTGCTAGAACTCCGTATGCACGCTTGTCCCAGCTCCCTCTGCCCGTGCGCCTTGTAGGCACCCTGATTGGTACATGCGTCCCTCTTCTCATTAAGAGCCAGAGACGCACAAAGAGGCAGGGGCGGGGCCCACACATGCCACCTTTAGTTTTGTCCCTTTGCCCAGTGGCAGGCCCGGCCCTGGCACTGGATGGCCTCTAAGTGATGGTCCCTATTGAAGCACCACAAAAGGCTCTTAAAAAAAAAAAAAAAAAAAAGCTGTGGTATCAGAAGCAGAAAGGGGGCCTTTCCTGCCAGCGATCTTGGAATCAGTCAGTGATCCATCAAGACCTCTGTCGGTTCTTTCCTTGAATTTGAGCCACGTGAGAGAAGCACGTAGCAATGTGAATGATGGCTGAGCTGGAGCCTCACTGCTGAGCCTGTGCCTCCTTGGGTTTGGGGCACACCTGGGCGGCTGCACAGCTGCCTGGAAGACTGACTACTGACGTGCTGCTCCCGGTTTGCCTCTCCCACCGAGGGCCGGCTGGGCCTGCTTCTTTAGCTTTAAGTGTGCAGCTTGTCAAGACCTGGGGATTCTTACCGGACCCCGCTCTTCGGGATGCCTGCTGAGGAAAAGAGGGCAGCAAAGGCTGGGGACAGCCAAAGTGGGGGGCTGTTGGTAGGTGACCCCAGTCGTGCTGAGGCAAAACGCAAGGCACCAGCAGTTGAAGTGCTTGTGCCCACCGCCATCTCGGCATCAGCTCCCTGGGAAATGCTCAGCTCGCCCCCTGACGTCCTGAAGGAAGGAGGAAGCTTGCTGAGGTCCATGGTCAGGTGATCCTTGGAGAGAGCCCCCATCTGTCACTGGGAAGATGACTGCATGCGCTCTCATTATAATTCGGATGGAAGTCATTTCAAGCCTCAAAATCTCATTGCCTCTGCAATTCCCTGTTTTTGTTTCCGACGGAGCACTTAACTCTGAGAATAATACAAGCCATCTTTATTGCCCAAACCAGCAAGTGTATGAAGTCCCAAGAGAGGCAGGACTCATGACAATGCCTTCCTCCTGGCTGTGTGCCTGAGCCTGCCTTCCTCTCTGCCCCCGCCCTCGCCCTGGGAGCTAGCCCTCTGGAGCGGCACACCTCCTGCCTGACTCCAGGCTATGGGCAGCTGTCTGCCCCTTTCTGGCATGGGCGCTGACCTCCCTCCTCATGGGGTCCCGGATCCAGCCCCAGGGCCTCTCCACTCCCGAGTCCTTCATGCCCCATGGTCACTGCTCCTCTCAGGGACCAGGACACGGTGCTGCTGCTTGCCCCAGTCTCCCCGCCCCGAGTCTATGGCCAGGCGCGTGCAGTCGTCATTCACACACGATGCTGCCCTGCGGCCCCACACTGGGGCTTCCGGCTAGGGGCTCCTGGGTCAGCTCGGCCATCTTGGCCAGTTGCCCCCCTTCCAGATTCTGCATTCACCACGCCGACGGCCTTCTCGAGATGGAAGCCGGAGATCAAATCGACTTTCTCAGCCAGAGCTTTCGTTTTTTTGGCTCTCGCCAAAGCTCTGTGTCAGAGCACTGGGCACTGTTGCATCCGGGCCGGGGCAGCAGCCTCCCTGTGCAGGCCCTTAAATCCCAGACGCTTTGTTTAACAAAACCCTTTGATAGGTTGTGATTTTCTATTTTTCCAGTTTACTCTCTCTCTCCCACCCAACTCTGCTCAGAAGGCTCTTTTCGGCTTCTCCTTTGATCTTTTTTTTTTTTTTTTTCCTATCTTGCTTTGGTACTAGCCAGAGTGAGGGGGGGAGGGAGGGTGCCACAGAGGAGAGAGGGTGGCTTATTTTGGGGGAAGTTTTCTAGTCACATTTCTTATTTTGGTCAGTTCTTTTATTTATTCCCTCGGGGTCCAGAAAGGTAGGGGCCAGCTAACCGCCTGGCCTTTCAGCTGCTCCAGAGTAGACCGGGCCCCCCTCAGACAGCCCGGAGGTGCCTGCACACTCCAGACTTCAGCATAGAGCAAGCCTGGCTGCAAACGCGACAGGCCAGACAGCGGGCCAGACAGCTGCAGCTGGCGATGTAAATGTTTTGTATAGTAAATGAAATAAATCAATGTTTAAAAAAGAAAAGACTGCGCTGCAAGTGCTTGCTTTAAGTGGAGACCGGGCTTTGGGAAGTGGGGGGTAGGAAAAGGTATAGAAACCTTTTAGTATTTCTCCAGGAATCCCTGTGGCAGCACTTGGCTCGAGGCGGCCCGCTCCTTGCCACAGACGGACACTAGAGTGCCGTCGCCGTGCGGTGCCCAGGCCCCGAAGGTGGCACCGGGTGACACACCAGAGCCGAGGATCTCGTCAGTCTGTTAGGCACGTAATGGTCGTTTGGTCGGTTTTACTCCTTCTGGACTTGAGTACAGAACATGGGAAAGCAAATCTCGAGGGGAAGAAGTCATCTGCCACCAGGTACGCACGGCTAGCATCGTGATGCGGCTTCCTCTCGGGGGTTCACACGTGGCTGCTGTTCGTGGCTGTCAAGCTGGTCCTGCGCTCCGGGGAGCCTGCGCACAGCACAGGGAAGCCCGCCCCGGCCTGCGGCACCCTCACAGTTGTTCCCACGCTGGAGCCCACTGTCCGTCCATCTCCCTCAGGGCCTTCTTCTCCTTTACCAGGCATGAGGCCCTCCTCCAGGGACTGATGTCCAGTCTTCTGCCAGCATGTCCAAAGTAGGGGTCTGTCCTTTTAGCAGTCTGTGGTCGTTTCTCTGGTCTCCAGCACCACAATTCAAACGCACGGATTCTTCTTTTCTTCTTCAGTTTCCGTTACACAGTGTCCAACTTTCACCTGCACAGGAAGCAATTTGAAAGTACCCTGACTTGAGTCAGGCACACCTTAGACCTCAAAGCAACCCCTTTGCTTTTCAACATCCTCAAGAGCTGGTGTGCAGCGGATTTACTTCGTGCAACTTCTCTTTGCTCTCGACAGTTGGTTCTGTGAGCTTGGATTGTGAATCCCAGCAAGACAAAGCCCTCGACAACTGCAACCGTGACTTCATTTATCACGAAATTTGGTTTTCTTTCTATTGAGTCGTAACCCAGACCGAAGGCTGCAATCCTGCATCTTCGTCAACAAGTCCTTCAAGTCCTCCTCACTCGCAGCATGCAGAGTTGCGGTATCTGCATATCCCAGGTTGTTAGTAAGCCTTCTTCCAATCCCGGGACCACATAGAATCTAGCTTCTCGGATGATTTATCTGCTCAGCATACGGGTTAAGCAGGTATGGTAAGAGGATCCACCCCTGAGTCACACCTTTCCTGATGTTAGGCCACGTGGTATTGCCTTGTTCTGTTCGGACAATTGTCTTTTTGATCCATGTACAAGTTCCATATGAACACAATGAAGTGCTCAGGAATTGCCATTCTTTTCAAGGGAATGCCTACACAAGTAAACATCTTTTGGGTATTCTGTGCTTTGGGCCACGATCCATCTGACATCAGCAATGGTATCCCTTGTTCCACATCCTCTTCTGAATCCAGCCTGAACTTCTGGCAGTTTCATGCCAATGGACTGTGGTAACCTCTGTTGGGTGATCTTTAACAAACTTTCCCTTGCGTGCGATATTCATGATATTGCGCTTCACTCTGAGCTTCTGTTGGGTCACCTCCCTTTGGGTGGGTATAAGTATCGTCAGTTGGCGAGTAGCTGTCTTCTAAATTTCCTGGCATAGACTCGTTAGCACGTGTTTCCAGTGCTTCATCAGTTTGTTGAAATCCTTCAATTGGTGTGCCGCCTTCATTTCCTGGAGCCTTACTTCTGGCTAAATCATTCGGTGCAGTTTCAACTTTTTCCTTCAACACCACTGGTTCTTGCTCATATGCTGCCTCCTGAAATGGTGGAATGTTGATTAGTTCTTTTTTTTTTTTCTTTTTTGGCATCACTGCCCTCTGGTGGTCGTGGGAGCTACCCAGCCTTGCTGCTGGATTTGAACCACCAAGCCAGTGGGCCGCAGTCCTGCACTCAACCACCACGCCACCGAGGCTCAGCCCTGTTGGTTAGTTCTTTTTGGTACAATGACTCTGTGTATTCTTTCCATCTTCTTTTGATGCTGCCTACATCATTCAATATTTTGCCCATAGACTTTCAATGTTACAACTCAAGCCTTGAATTGTTTCTTGAGTTCTTTCAGTTTCAGATATGCTGAGTGTGTTCTTCCTTCTTGGCTTTCTAATTCTGGGTATTTGCACAGTTCCTTACACTATTTGGCCCTGCCTTCCCCTTGAAAAGTTCTATTCAGCTCTTTGACTTCATTTTTTTCTTCCATTTACTTTAGCTACATGAACCCTTAAGAGCAAGTTTCAGAGTCTCTTTTGATATCCTCACTGATCTTTGCTTTCTCCCCTGCCTTTTTAATGACCTTTTGCATTCTTCATAAGTGATGGTTCTTGATGTCCTCCCATAGCTCAAGTCTTCTGTCATGTTAGTGTTCACTATATCAAGTATGCTCTCGAAATTCAGGTTGGATAGATTCAAGTTCCACATTTTCATTCTCAGGGACTTGTTTTAAATTTATCCTGAAGTTAAATATGAGCAATTGATGGTCTGTTCCACAGTCAGCCCTTGGCCTGGTTTCCCCAGACTCTTCTCACAGATGCAGTCAACTTGATTTCTCTGTATTCCATTTGGGGAAGTCCAGGTGCATAGTTACCTTTTGTGTGTTGTTGACATACCGGTGACATAGCTTCAAGCATCATGGTAACACACGAGCTGCCACAGCACAACAAACTGACAGGTGGATGATTTTCATCACATTGCCTCCCCCGCCCTGAGTGCTTTGGACATGGCAGGGGAACTGTCCTTAAAAAGTGTGAAGGGGGTGGGTGGTGCCCATTCTTTGTCAATCAAAGGTGATTTGGCAGAAAGGAAACCAGACCTCCTAGTGGAACCTAGAGGGAAAAGAAACCTAGAGCCTGGCTTTCAGGGGGTGATCAGTCCTCTGATAGGCTCACAGCAAGGGTTCAACAGGCAGTGGTGCAGCAATAATTATTATTTATTATAACACCGATATAGAGATCACGAGAGAGAGAGAAAGAAAAGAGCATTAGAAGTTACATACATAGCCGTTCATGGTACATGCTCATTTCCCTCCGTCCGCGTGGAGAGGGAGACGAGAGCAGCAGCCTGGATAGAGGCAGGCTGTACGAAGCAGGCTTGAGAGAGGCAGGCTTTTTCTCTATCCTGTGTCCCATTCCTTTATTTTGCCTCGGAGCTTGCACAAAACATTAGAATCTTGGACTGAGCTCTGGTGGTGCAGTGGTTGTGTGCGGGACCGCAACCCACAGGGTTGGCGGTTCAAATCCAGCAGCAGCTCTCCAGGAGCAAGGCTTGGCTTCCTACTCCCACCAGGGCAGTGATGCCACCAAAAAAAAACAACCCTAAACTATTGAAATCTGACTTGATGCATGTGATTTTTGTAAACATGCAGTTGGTGTTTCGGTCATTCAGCGTTAGTTGGCATTGTTCGTATGCATTGTTCAAACCTTTTGTGACTGTGTTCTATGCATTTTGCTTTAATTGTCTTAATTTTGTAGCCTTTTGTACTGTATTGTTTTTAGGTTTAAAAAACAAACAAACATGGGTCCTACAAGTTTTTTGAAAGGAATCATTATAATAAGGACTGATTAACCATGTTATCAATATTGTTGATGATAATTTAGTAAACCCTTTTAGAAAACTTTTAAGGAAATGCCAACAACAGACCACATAGACAGAATTTTTGTTTTTCTTTTAGAGAAAACCAGCCAGGTCCTAGTGAAAAAAGACAAGGAAGGAAGGCGGGGGGGTGGGGTGGGGTGGGGGGTTGACAAAACTGAAAAGCAGTTACCAGTTGATTTTATGGAAGGGGCGTCCCCTTCCAAACAATGACTCTCTCTCCATACCTCCTCTCCATGTCCAGGTCCACAGATCCAGATCCTCATCCATCTCAAGGTATGGGCCATACTGGAGTTAAAAGTTTTTAATGTGCTTCTTATTTAAATGACATTATTTAACTCTGAACCTATTTACTTTGAAGTTTCTGTGTACTGTTTGTATAAAAAGGCAAGGTTAGGGTAAGGACTTGGTTGAGAATGGATTAATCTGTTTTCAGTTCTTTTGGGAAAAACTGATTTGGGACTCAACTTCATCGCATCTCAATGCTCCTTCTAGAACGAATTAGCATCAAGGGCAGGGGTTCTGTACCATTTATTGTGAGAGAAAGCATACATTCAAAAGGTTAGTGGCTAATTGTCTCTTAAGGATAAAAGCGACAGGGCCATTTTGACATTCAAGTGGTTCATACAGACTTCCCTTGTTTCAAAACAGTCTGCAAAGCCCACCCTTTCTTGGGATCTTAAATATGTGATGAAAAGTGAAGTATAGGGCTGAGCCCCGGTGGCGTAGTGGTTGTGCGCAGGACTGCGGCCCACTGGGATGGAGGTTCAATTCCAGCTCCACGGAGCAAAGACTGGGCCTCCTACTCCTACCACCTGAGGGCAGTGATGCCCCCCCAAAAAAAACAAAAAAAAAAGTGAAGTGTATTACATACCCTGAGGTAATTTAGCAGCCCTCTGACAAACATCTTCCCCTTGATAACAGAAACAGTCTTTGGAATAATAGCGAGAGATACAGAAAGCATATAGTAATTGTAAAGCAAGATTCACTTGGGCTTTTCCAATAAGTCAAGGTCATCTTTTTTTTTTTTTTTTTTAGTTTTTTGGGCATCACTGCTCTCCGGTGGTGGGAGTAGGAGGCCCAACCCCACTGCTGGAATTGAACCTCCATCCCAGTGGGCCGCAGTCCCGCGCACAACCACTACGCCACCGGGGCTCAGCCCTTTTATTTATTTATTTATTTATTTATTTTAAGGTCGTCTTAATTTCAAAGAACCAGTGATCAAATATCACTTACGTTTGTATTTCGTATGCGTGTGTGGGGGGAAACAAGAAAATAATGTCGTTACTCAGAGTCTAAAGTATTTTTCTCAATTCCTTCATTCTTTTTAAATTGGCAATAAGCTCCTACAACATGTCAATACGTGACAATCCATACATCGGTAGCTGAGAAGTCCTCCAAGGATAGACGTCCCTTGTACAGAGAAACCCACAGAGCGGCAGATTTCCAAAGCAGCCAATTTGTTTGTTAATACGTTGTCCTGCTAGTTTGTGGGAGAGGAAGAAAGGCGTGGACGGTGGAAAGGGAGAAGAAAGCAACCGTGACCTTGCCTCTCAGCTTTCCTCATTCAAAACCATGACTCACCACAGCCTGGTTAATAGTCCACGTGTCTGGGCACAGTTAACCTCCATGAGGTGAAGGACAGCAGCCAAGGAAACGGAGAGCCACCTAGCACACGGGCAGCAACCCTGGGACCAGAAGAAAAGGAATTGTCCCGAGGCCCTTCTTGCTCCGCCCCTTCTTTATGCTCAGACCAATTTTGAGTTTGTAGACGTAAGCATGAGGAGTTTCTGGAGGATGAAAATCCTGATCTTCAAATTGGATGGCCAAGTAGGAGGCAGTGCTACGTGGCCTCTCATCCGTATCAAGAGCTAGAACTTAGACATGCCGCCTTTCCTAATGGCTCTTCCAGAAGCAGGCAGGCATTCTTTTTCTCCTCCACGGCTCTCATCCTGGTTGAAATTCAGAGTTTCTAGAAACTAACATGATGGTGATTTGAGGGTTGGGTAATGAGATTACTGAATGTTGAACGTGCAGAACTGAAAAGGACGCAGCCCTCCATTCCCACAGATACTGTGGAACGGCCTCCTGCTTCCTAGGCAGAGTACAGGGTGTGGACCATTGGACAGGCGGCCTTCCCAAAGTTCTTTGAGAGCTCAGGTTGCGGAACCTGAGGTTGTGGGAGAGACTGCTGGTGAGGGGATTTTGGAACCCTGCAGGGGGCTGAGGGTGGGTTGTGATCTTGATTTGTAGATGATAGAGCAGTGTGACCCAGAGTTAGGATCTGCCTCCCCAGGCATGTTTTGCAATTCTCTCTTGTGCTTCTGTAAAAACACCTTGTGGTAGCCACGGGAAGGACCCGGCTCCTCTACAATGAATTTGGGTATGACCGCTCTCCAAGCTGGTCAGGGGATTCCTGGTTCTGAGAGGTGGAGAACATAGTTTCCTTTCAGCCTCTGGGGGAATGAATGATGGCTTTTTAAATTTGGAATCAAGTGACTGTAGGGAGGTTCCCGTTGGCAGCATAACTCTGACTTGTCAATACCAGCCAGCAGCACCAGCTTCTTGAACAATGGGGGTGACAGGGTTGGTGCTTCTAGACACACCAGCACAGGACCAGAGCATCCAGTCCTGGTGCAGAGCAGGGGGGCTCACCATGTGGTTCTCCTTGTATACAAACCTCCCTTGGGGAGATGGCAGCGGGTCACGTGCCCAGGGTGAAGCCCACAGGTGGCATGTGCTACTTCCTTGGCATACTCAGTAACCATGGTGACACAGCTGCCTTCCAACTCTTCGATTCCCTGACTGCCTTAGACCAGCGTCCGTTGGCAGCTCCGACTAGTTCCAGAGCAGTCAAGTTCTTAGGACTTCATCCTTTAGGGATGAACACAAGGAGAAATACATCTCAGCATATTAAAGGAACGAGGCGGGAAAATAGATTTCTTCTAGTGTGTGTGCCCACAGGGTTGGCGGTTCAAATCCAGCAGCAGTTCTCCCGAAGCAAGGCTGGGTCTCCTACTCCCACCAGAGCAGTGATGCCCCCCCCCAAAAAAAAAAGAAACTGCCTTTAGAAACCAGCCCCCCACTTACTGTCCTATGTTTCTGCCTCTAGGGCCCCTGTGCCTCCCTCCAGCCTCCTCTGCAGCGCAGGCCTCTCATCATTTGGTGTCTTCTCAAAGAAGATGCCCTTGGCCACTTTTAAATCCACTGGCGAACAGGAGTCTCGAGGGATAGAGAGTCATGAAAAACGCTCATATTTAACTTCCTCGGCTCTATCTTTCAATACCAGTCTAACTTTTTTTTTAATCATTTTATTAGGGACTCGTTCAACTCTTACCACACAATCCATCCATCCATCCATTGTATCAAGCACATCTGTACATTTGTTGCCATCATCATTTTCAGAACATTTTCTTTCTACTTGAGCCCTTGGTATCAGCTCCTCATTTTCCCCCTCCCTCCACCACCCTTCCTCCCTCCCTCATGAGCTCTTGGTAATTTATAATTTATTATTATTTTTCATGTCTTTCATTGACAGATGTTTCCCTTCCCCCACTTTTTTGTTGTCTGTCCCGTAGGAAGGGAGTCATGTCTAGATCATTGTGATAGGTTCTCCCTTTCTAACCCCCTGCCTTATCCTTACCCGCCTGGTGTCATTACTCTCTATGTTGGCCCTGAGGGGCTTATTTGTCCTGGATTCCCTGTTTCTAGATCTTATCTGTACCCATGTACCATGTACATGTTCTGATTTAGCCGTATTTGTAAGCTAGAATTGGGGTCACAATGGTGGAGGTGGGGGTAGAGGAAGCATTAAAGAACTAGAGGAAAGTTGCATGTTTCAAAGGTGCTACACTGCACCCTGATTGGCTCATCTCCCTGTGACCCTTCTGTAAGGGGATGTCCAATTGCCTACAGATGGGCTTTGGGTCCCTACACAGGGCACTCCCCCTCATTTATAATTATATGATTTTTTTGTTCTGGGTCTTTAATGCCTAATACCTGGTCCTATTCATACCTTGTGACCACACAGACTGGTGTGCTTCTTCCATGTGTGCTTTCTTGTTTCTCAGCTAGCTGGCCCCTTGTTTATCTTCAAGTCTTTAAGAGCCCAGATGCTATATATTTTTTATAGCTGGGCACCATCCTCTTTCTTCACCACATTTGCTTATGCACTCATCTCTCTTCAGCGATCGTGTCTACAAGGTGAGCATATTAGAATCAACATCAGTTTTCTAACCGCTGACATTCTACTAACTGGGAGGGGAAAAAAACGAGCTCCTTAAAAAGAATTCATTTCCCTATCTATAGCAGGCAATATCTTCTTGCCCATGGTCCTGGGCCCTGGTAATTTTCACAGATGGAGGCTCTGTGGACCTTGGGGCAGTTGGGAGTATCAGAGTGGGTGATAGACATCAAAAGAAGCCCCAAGAACTTCATAACCTTGCAGGGTCTAAGCAGCCAGAGAGAATGGGTTTCTAAGACACCTCGCCCAAATGCTTGTGAAGAAGACTCCAGAGACAGAGGAGCCCTCACCCTCCTTTGCACGACCCTCAGTGAGGAGCAGAGGAAGTAATGAGAGGACTGCATCTCAAACCTGCATCCTCAAAGTTGCCACCCCTGGAGTGTGGCAGGCAGCCTAGTACCCGATTATGGCATCAGGATAACAGCATTCTCCACATGCCAGGAGTCCTGCGCACATTATGTCCCGTTCCCTAGAACCCTGCAATGTAGCTCTTGCTTTCTGTTTTCCTCAGGAGAGAATGGCCTCTCAGAGAAGACATGCCCCTGCCAATGTTCCATAGCTAGTCAGTGGCAGCACTGTGTTTGAAGACGGGTCTGGTTCATGTCAAAGCGAAAACTCTCCACGTTTCTGGTTTGTCTCCAGCAGATGGGCGTCGACCAAGAAACAGCCCAAGGCCCTGGGCTGCCAGCCCTCAGCGACACAGCCTCATAGTCCATGGTATCCCTGGTGTTACAGATGAGTATTTTGAAGCTGAAGTTACCTGCTGGTTTCTTGGGGGGTTTGAGATGTATGGGGAGAACTCCCTACTCCACCAATATCGAGGTCTCTCAGGAGATGGTCCCCACTGTCGTGGCTTTGAAACCTTTTACACCCAGAGAGTGCCAGGGAACGCCAGCTGATGATTGGAGTGAAGTGACGTCCAAGTTTAAATGAAGAGAACTCTGCATAAGGAATGCAAGACACCCTGGAGGCTATCACGGAGGGGGGTGGGGAAATCCTACAGTTCTCATAGCCTCACTTGGCTGAAAAATCCATAGGTCACATGCACATGAAATAATTGGAATGAGGTCGGACACGCTACACAATACCCTGATGTTTATCTCTGGTAACTCAGTGCAGAGCAAGGCTCATTTAAATAAATCCTTTGTCTCTAAACTCGTCTTACACGAAACAGCACCCCTTGGCAAGGGCTACAGTCGGGCTCATTATCTCCCAAGCATTTTCAAGAATGCCGGAGTTCTTCATTAAAGGGGATGGGGGGTGAGGCAAACTATATGTCTGCCAAAACAATCCAGCGTCCTCTCCAGGGAGAGGGGCTCCTGGCCCTCTCGGGGGCTAGGTCACTATTTCTGTGACCCCCGGTCCACCTGCCTTGTGGTTTCACACAGGAAGGAGTCCCTGTCTTTCTGGGAGGCCCTTCCCCTCTCTCCTTAACTCCCACTGCACGGGGGCGCTGCCAGGACATTCCCCTGGTTGTCCACTCGCAGAGTTGGGGATATCAGAGACGTTAGGAGCCAGCTGGACAGGTTTTGATGGCTTTTGGCTTGCGTAGAAAATGTGTTATTGTGGAAGAGGAAGAGGCGGGCGGACCGTCATAGTTCTCCTGCCCCAACTTGTCCCTTTCCTCCTATAAATTACAAGCCCACCGCCAAGGCCTACCACCCAACAGAACCAAGTCGCGATGTTTCAAGTTTGGTGGCTCCTTTTCCCCCCTTGTGTTCTGTGTGTCTCCACCCTCCAGCAAGCTTTCCTGGTGGACCAGGCACCAGGCAAGGGGCTAGGAACCCACCAAGAGACGTGGGCCCTGCGTCTGAGCAGCTCATTATCTACCAGGGAAAGGCAGACATCGAAATTCACTTTGCTCCCCACCCCCCACCCCAACTCCACCCCCACCCCGGCTTGGACACCCAAGCCCCTCACCACCCGCCCCCACAGTTTCTGTCATTCCTCTTTCGTTTTTGGGGGGGAAACATTTCTATTTATGCCTTTGGAGATGGTCCATGGTATAGAGTAACAGCTGCAAGTGAAATTTGCCGAGCTCTCTCCACAGATACCAAGTGGAGGAGGAGAATTCTCCCCACTGGGTTTCAGAGAAGAACCTTGGCCAAGATAGAGTCCAAGTCAACAGGAGACCCTTGGAGCAAGGAGACCCTGACTCCCACCCCCATCCCGGTGGGCCTCAGCCAAGCTCTCCCCCTAAGCAGACCCAAAAGAAGGAACTCCCCTGTAAACCTGCTCTAGCAGACGAGTGTTGACTTTGGCAGTGGGGGCCCCGCCAGTCTCTTGCATCTCGGTGAATGGAATTAAAATCCCGAGTGGATGGGGAGATGACTACATCTCCAACCCTAACAGCAGCAGTTGGAGAGGTTCCAACCAGGGTCAGAATAACCAGGCCCGGACAGAGGAGAGACAAAAAACGCCATTGCCAATGCGCCCGAGGCACCAGCAGCAAGCCACTTTCATGAACAGGACTGGGGTGGGCTGCTGGGACCACCAGGGGCAGAACACCGAGATCCAGTCCCATCGCCCTTGCTGTAAAGCAAACCTCAGTGCCCGAGATGTGCCCGTCACCACCTGGCAGTGGGCTGCAGTCAAAGCCCATTCTTTGGGGGTTGAACGGGTCTTGACATGGATTCCTCAAGGTTCTCGGCTTGAGGATCACAGCTGGGGACGGGAAAGCCGACTCTTTCTCCAGGCTCCTTTTCCCAAAGAGTCTTCTCCATCGATAGCTGGCTTCTGAAGATTCTACTTGGTGTTCCCTAGGAAATTCAGAGCCAAGCAGCAGAAGTAAACTCAGATATTCTCCTGCCTGGCTTGGAAAAAAGCAGCGGGGCCCTGGCAGCTCCTGGGTGCCCTACTGGAACATCTGGAGGAGGGTGTGGACCTGCAGCCGCAAACATCTGCGTTCCCTACCACAGTTCCAGACTCCACAACGCTGACCGATTATTCCCGAAACCTTGAACAATCGACGGTCTTG
>PVJH01018952.1:0-43956 GCA_004026705.1 Nesogale talazaci
TCTCTCTCTCTCTCTCTCTCTCTCTCTCTCTCTCTCTCTCTCTCTCTCTCTCTCATTTTTCCCTTCAGTGGGAGTTGGGAAAGTGTATCAGGACAAACCAAGACTTTGAATTTATCATGAGAGAACAGAAAAGATAATACATGCCCACATTAGAGATAGTTTGTGAGTCAGTATCCCAAGGAATGTCAATTGAATTTAATTTCTATTGTACCCACAGTCATAGCAACTAAAGAGAGTCACTTCAAGAGGAAAGTCCCACGTTCTGGAGTATCGACAGTAAAGAAATCAGTGACAATTCCCTCAAAGTATGGAGCGTTGCTCCCTTACTGTCTCTTCTCTTCCTGACTCCCTACCCCATGCCCATCTCTGAAGGGGTATCTTAATAAGTGATTAAGAAGTCATGTCTCCAGGCTGAACAGATATGGGAGGAAGAGTAAATCCACAAACATATCTATGTTTGACAGAGGCCATTTCTACACGCGTAGTTATCTTTGCTAAAGTTTGTCCATGCATGTGGTGGAGCATACAGAGAACACAGTCATGAAAACCTCTTAGGTGTGATCAAACACCACTAGAAAATGAGTTGTTGGGCTTCAGGGGCTCAAGATCACAGTCTTGGAAGATACCAAGGTCAACTGGCATAACATAATTCCCAAGGACAATGTTCTGCATCCTACTTTGATGGGTAGCAACTGGAGTCTTAAAACCTTATGAACAACCATCTAAGGGCCAACTCTAGATCTCTCCCTGTCCAGAGGAAAGAAGAGTGATAAGAATTGAAAGACACATGAAAACACTTAGTCCAATGGATTAATGGATCAAGAAAACAACAGTTTCCACAACCCTGAGACTTGAAGAACTAGATGGTGTCCTGTTACCATTACCAGTTGCGTGGAAAGGGGTCACATTAAAAGTGGGATAGAGTGGGAGAAACATATGGAGCAAAACTCAAACTCCTAACAGTCATCAGGCTTACTGGTAAGACAGAGCCTAGTGGAACTCCTAGTACCATGAACCAGAGTCACCCTTCAGGGCTGGAATGGAACTCATGTCTGTGACTTCATTTTTAATCTAAACAATAAATAGGTCTAGAAAGGAAGTAATAACACTAGTGAGGTGTGCACACTTTAGAATAAGCAATGGTTTGAGAGCAAAAGGGCAGCATTTATGCAAGGCGAGAGTTCAGAAAGTTTAAGAGAAGCAGGGAAACAGAAACAGGAAACATAGGGCCGAAGTGGGCTAAATGAATGTGATGTTGGTATTTTGAGGGGATTTTGATGAATGAGGTGAAACAAGCATGCATGAATGATTGAATGCAAACCCAGTCATTTGTTCTGTCTACTTTTACCCTATTCGCAATAAAAAGAAAAAGGAAGAACTCTGTATCTGAAAAAAAAAAAAAAAAGCATACACATCCTCTGTACTGAAGAAACCAACAAAGTCTTTGGAGACAGACCTGGGTTTGAATCCTGCCTCTCCCACCTGCCAGCTGTGTGATTACTTAAGCTTTTTGAGTCAGGGGATATGCATCGGTTAAATAAAAAAGAAAAAATGGTAACAACCCGGGTCTTTTGAGCATGTGTGTGTGTGTGTGTGTGTGTATGTGTATGTGCACTGCGAAGAATAATAGATGCAAGACGCTGCAGTCAGACTATCTGACTTCTCACCGACCAGACCACTTTCAGGCTAAATCACTTTCCATAGAAGAAACTTCTCTGGGACCTTTGTTTCTTCCTTTGTAAAAATAATAAAACTACTGGCCATTGTTGCACAGACAGAAATGACACCACATCTTTCCCAATGGTGCCTGTCCTCTTTCGCAGTCCTCATCTGCATTCCTACCCTTTTCTTTTTTTAATTGATTGTATTTTGCAGGAAGTTCAACAACTCCTCTTGAATGATCTTGACAGACAGATGTTCTGCATCTGGGCCAAGCACAAACACTCTCATCGTCTGACCCTGGAAAACCTGTGTTCTGAAAGATCGGGGTCCAGTCACCCATGGCAAACAAACGGCGATTCCTCTGAGCGGCTCGCCTGCTCAGCAGCTGACATGTTTACTTGGACACCGATGGGAAAGCTCATTCTGGTTTCTCAAACATGTGAAAAAGCGGGGGCCTTCAGAATTCAGGACACGTCATCTCCATGCGTAACCACCTTGATTTCAGCCGCAGCATCCCTGATAGCACGCATGTTCAAGTTCTCCGCTGGAGTGGACACTCGGGTTATTTGGCTTCACATTTGGGGCATTCAGTAAGAGAGGTGAGAGATTTGCAGGGGGCCGTCCTAAGGATTTCAGACCATGCAAACATCACATCGAAACCACCTATCTGCCATCCTTGTGGGAGAAAGGGGAGACGTTCTGCTCCTTTAAAGATGGAAAGTTTTGGAAACCCTCAGGGGGCAGTTCCACCCTCCCCTCTAGGGTTATGATGAGTCAGAATCCACTCACTGGCCGTGGGTTTAGTTTGGGGTCTAGCTTTCATAATCACCATCATCATTTTAGGTTCTGTAGAGGCATGGCATGGAGGAAGTGCTGCGCTTTGTCGGCTGCCCACTGAAAAATTGGAAAGTCAAGTCCACTCAGAGGATCAAGTCCACTCAAGTCCACCTCTCGAGAAAGGCCTGGCAACCGACTCCTCAAAGATTAGCCCCTGAGAACCCTGGAGAGTAACACCATGTCTCCTGACACGCCTGGCTTCCCAGGAGTGGAAATCGACTCTGAGCACTTTTAAAATTGTGTGTGTGCATGTGTGTGTGTGTGTGTGTGTGTGTATGTGTTTTCAGCTTGTCTTTGCGGAGCCCTGTACTGCTAGACGTTGGACTGCTAACTGCTAGGTTGGCGTTTCGAAACCACCAGTCATTCCTTTAGAGAAACATGGCGTTCTCTACTCCCATGAAGGGTCGTGGTCTGGAAGGGTCACCGGGGTAGGCCTACCCTGACCAAAAGGACCGCTGTGAAGTGGAGTCACCTCGATGACGGCACGTTTGGGTTCGGTTGGTTCGAGGGCAGCCAGCAAGCTCCTGGGAAGCAAAGCTGGCGAGACTTCATCTCAGATCCTGGGAACGTGTGGTCAGGAGAGACCAGTCCCTGGAGAAGGGCGGCAGGCTTGGTGACGTGGAGGGGTGGCGACAAAGAGGTAGGCCCACGGTGAGAGGGGTTGACCCGGGGACTGCGTGAGGGGGCTTCCGTGCAGGAACAGGGATGAGGGTGGTGTAGGACCCAGCAGTGTTTTGTTTGTTGTGGATAAGGTAGGCATGGGTTGGAACAGATTAGATGGCAGCTAACCACAACAAACAACAACCGGATACACTGTTGCCCTGTACCGCGGCTTTTAATCTTTATAAAAATCCCATAACACTGGTACTGTACATTTCTGCTCGAGAGAAACTAGGACCAGATGGCCGTTCAGGGTAACTCATCTACATAGAGGGTCCTGAATTTGAACCCACCTCTGTCCAACTCCAACCCCCAGCCTCCCTCCACGGCATGCTGCTGTCTGCAGTCCTGCCCTGTCCAGAGCAGCCTGTCATACCCACGCCACAAGCAATGACTCCCAGGGGAGGGTGGGGGAGCAAAGAGGGAGAGAAACATTACACACTCCACCTTGCATCCGGGCATCCCCTTTCAGGGAACCTGCATGACTCACATAAACCTCATTGGTGTTGACCAGGGTTCTGCAAACTTTAAACAAAGGGCCAGTTCACTGTTCCTCAGACCATTGGAGGGCCAGACTACAGTTAAAAAAAAAATTATGAACAAATTCACTGCGGACCTGGGATGAGCCAGCTGCTAAGCAGGACAGCAGCAGAGGCAAAAACACCCAGTGGGCCAGATAAATGCCCTTCGTGGGCCACATGTGGCCCGCGGGCTATAGTTTGAGGACCCTTGTTAGACTGTTGGGCAGGATTGAATGAGCAGAAACTGATCCATTTAAAGTTGATTGGAAATAGCAAGGGATTTTCATTACACCTGAGGGGTTTCAAAATCCCCACCCAGGGTCTCCTCCGTGGTCCTAACCACCCTGGCGCTTGGCAGAGTTGGGACTATCAGCCTAATTTTACAGGTAAGAAGACGAAGGACCAAATACATGAAGAGCCTCACCTACGGGCACGGAGCTCCTTGTCGGCAAGCCCACACCTCCCTACACCACAGGGTGACCTAACAAATCCCTTCAGAATTACCCGATCATTATTGGCTATGAATGATACGTCGTCGTACATTAATTATTCAGATATAAGGGATTGCCTGGAGTACTCCAAGATGTATTTCAAACGTTCCCCCTGAAAGCTCATTTGCATCACTCTTCTGTGCTACTTAGCAAGAGAGGGTTTGCTAAATGAAGGAATATTTCTGCCCAGATCCCAACCAAGTTATTATCAATTCTAAATTAATAGGGTCTAAGTAAATAAGAGCTTATTAGGGGGCTAAAAGCCGGTAATGTTGTTTGTTTCTGAGATCTCTTTTCATTTGCTTCAGCCCCAATTTGAGCATTTGTATCAGCAGCATTTTTCTTCTTCCCTCTCTGTTTCCCCATGAAGAAGTAGGAAAGAGAGGCAAGGAGAGAAGTATTTGTATGTGAATAAAATTAATAACCTAAAATTATAGAAAGGGGTGGAGAGCCAGCGTTGGGGTAATTTATCATCATGTTGAGTAACAGCAATTTTCAGTAATGAAATAACTAATCTTTACTTCTCTTGGGTATGTGTTGTGTTTATCGGTTTATGCTTTGCTTACATTTTTTTTATTACTCCATTTGTTAAATTATTTAAACTTACAAGGCAACCTCTAACTTATTAATGGTGAGGCAGCCTTCTGAAATGGGAACCACACAAATAATTTTCTTTCTCTTTTTTTAAATCCACGTTTTTAAAGGGACCAACATGTATATTTGTCATCTGCCCTGGGGACCAGGAACTCCTGATTATTGATCACCAGGGCCAGGTAAGTCAGGTCACACCCTACCTATGACCACGACTTCTCTCTGGAAGATAAACTTGGTATAAAAGTCATAGGGGAGGAAATTTCGTTTTCCTTCTGCTGGGTTATCTTATGCTTTTAAAAGCATCCTAAGGGATTCAGATGAGAGAGAGCCGGGCCAAAAACATGAAAGGCCCCGCGCTCTGAGAGATATTTCCTCCATGATTAAAAAATAATGAATTTTTCGTTTGCCAGGTGCAAGAAATAAACAGGCTCAGATCCCTCTGTTCTGCCGTCTCCACTCTAATCTACAAACGGGCCACAAAGGCCGCTCTGTTCCCCCTCCTCTCAGGTGCCTTTCTCATTCAGACGTCCTTCCTGTGTGGGGTTCTGTTTCTTATGTCCATTTAGGGCTTGCTGCCTGACTGCCAAGTATGGTGGTTGTTAGGCTCCTAAAAGTGTTTGCCTGCTGCCCGTTGGCTTCTTTCTGCGCGACCTTCGCGTCCGCGCCTTGTGCACGTGGTGTCCCCCTGCCTCCCGTGTACCTGGCATGATGCTGGGTCTCAGTGGTTTCTAGTAGTTCGCTCCTCCGGGCTCATTTCTTTATCTCCGGTCCCTGCATTTCCTCTCCTGGAGTCTCCTGTGCCCATCTTGATGCCCTTTGACCAAACGTCCTCTCCCCGCCCCAGACCCACTCCCGTCTAGGATGGAAGGAAATCAGGGACAGAAGGGTGGCCCACTCGCTGCCTCGGCCTGGAGAAGGGGGAGTTCGTCATGTCACGGGAGAGGCTCCCTCCCCCTCTGGGGTTCCCAGGCAGCTTTCACGGGTATGTCCTCCTCAGGGAAAGAGGTAACACGGAGAGGAGGACCGGGTGGGGTGGGGGTGGGAGGTAACTGACTGCTCATTCAACAGCACCGCCTAGCAGACCAAGGCACGAAGTTCCAACTCAGAGTCCCCCTTTAGGGGGCAACCCAGACACCCCCACAGCCTTTCAAAGGCTGCGATTCTTTACAGAAGCTCACTGTCACCTTGCCCTCCCTCCGACTGGCTCTCCCTCTGACTCCTAGTGACCTTCCCCGTGCATTTCCAAGCCTGCACCCGTGAACAGGAACAGACAGCCTCACGGAGAGACTGGGGGTTGCGAAGTGCTCTCGCTGTAGTTCACGGTGCCACTCGCAATGTGGCTCCAATGACTGACTTTGCAGCCCAGCGCTTCAGCCATTGCATCACCAGGGCGCCTACCCCACCCCGTGAGCAAATCGTGGTTTTTTATTTAACTTCTCTTGGAAACTACGGGCCAGGACTATGCTTAAAGCAGAGGGCCACTCTGCGGGGCCTCCTAGCAACCCAGAAAGCCACTCTGGAGCCTAAAATGGAACGCTAAGTAGACTCAGGACGTTCCACTTGACCCGAAATTACTCTCCCGTACCTGTGCGGGGGTGCTAATGGCGCCCTCCAAAATAAACAGCGACTTGTTAGCCTTTGGCCAGGACCCAGCCTCGCCCTGGGCATTTTTTTTATTTTAAAAATAATCCCAGATATGTTTATAAATAAACCACATCTTTAAAAGCCACCTCCCTGCCACTCAGTGCATGGCAGGGGGAAAAACTGTGACAGTCACAGCTGTGGAAAGTTTGCTTCTCTCTCGGAAGGCCGGCAAAATGAAAGGAGAAGAGGGTGAGGCTGCGAAGTAAGAATTATAAGATTGGGCTGAGCCCTGGTGGCATAGTGGTTGCATGTGGGACTGCAGCCCACAGGGTTGATGGTTCAAATCCAGCAGCAGCTCTCCAGGAGCAAGACTGGGCTTCCTACTCCCACCAGGGCAGTGATGCCACACACACACACACACACACACAAAGAATTTAAGATCAAGAGGAACAAAAAGTTCTTATGAAAAAACAATTTTCTCAACCCAGTCTGTGGCAGTCATGTGCTTATGTTAATTTTATGATTGAAATGTAGGGGTGGAGTCTAGCCTGTTAATCTGAAGATAGCCATTGAGCAGCCAATGAGGCCTCTATGTGGGCATGGCTTTCTCCTGAGACTTCTGGGAAATCTTGCGATATTTCCCTTGTGAAAATGAGAAGCTATCTTCCCCAGTTGTTGGCAGTTAGTCTTAGAGGCAATGAATCACAGACAAGACAAGCTGGCAGCATCCGAGAAGCTGGAGGAGCGGGCGGAGAAACTACACGGCTTTGCGCTGATGGAGCCAGACCTCTGAAGCTGGGGCGGCCACATGGAGACCTCTGCCAGCAATGAGTAGCTTCTGCTGTGGATGAACCCTGAGCCCTGGAAGCAAGGAGCCATGGGGAGACTCCTGCCAGCGCTGGGATTCTGCACCCACTGACCTGTGACTTCGTGAGTCGGAAGGAGACTTTATAGACTGATTTCTGGCATGTGGGTTAATATTGGACTTATGACTTCAATGTCCTCTTCCTCTTGTATATAAACCCTTTCCTTATATCTATATGCATGTCCTTGAATTTGTTTCTCTAGTCTACCTGGACTAACACACAGTCATATTAAGAAGACCACATAGACAAACCAGTTAACTTGTCTGGGTTATGCTTTGAGCCGTTAACCTCTAGGTCAGCAGTTCTAGACCACTAGTCACTCCTAGGAAGAAGATGGCTTTCTATTCCCATCAGCAGTTCAGTCTGGGAAACCCACTGGGGCATTTGTGCCCAGAACTGCCGGCTCACTGAAAGCTGGAATGGACTTCAGACAGGGAGCCTCTGCTCGAGGGGCAGAGAGGAGGAGTCTATCCATTGGGGCTTGGGTGCCTTCTGAAACCTGTGTTCTTATTCACCTGGGACCAGCCGGGTCAAAATGATGCTTCCATCTTCAACTTGAAGTGCTGCTGAGGTCAAATGATAGCTCCACTTTTCCTTGGGGGGCCAGTGCCACTTTATTGATTTGGAAACCGAGTTCCAGGGCAAATAACTCACTGATCACCATTTTTTATATAAACCTGATCACAAATTTTTATATAAACCTGTACTTAAAATAATAATAAAAAATACCTTGGAGTTTTTTTGGGGTGAGGTAAAACATAAGAGATGACTCAAAACATAAAATATTTCCCCCTTACACATCTCCCCGCCCCCCTTCCCCAGGTCCTCTGTGATGCCAGCAAGGTGCCCTTGGTGAGCCAGTGGTGAAGCTGTCCGTGGAAAGGTCAGCTATTGGAAGCCAAGGGAGAAGGATGTGGTGAAGAGCGTTCGTAAAGATCACAGCCCAGGGAGCTCTATGGGCAGCCCCACTCCTTCCTGGGGTGTTGCTGGGAGTCTGTTTGTCACCTGGCCCCTCCCAGCCTGGCCTGCTTGCTGGACAAAGGGGCACAGAGCTGGGTCGTAGGCACTGCTGAAGGAAGGGAAGGCAAGACACAGGGTGGAAGCTGGTGTCTAATCCAGGTCCCGGCCGGAGGCAAAGCAAATGCCCCAGGAGTCCTTGTCAGGGCTGCTTGCAGGCAGGTGGGCTGCCCACTTAGGACAGCCGCAGGTCCCTGTGGGACCCTTGGTCCAGGTGCTTCTCTCTCTTCTCCAACAATCTCCAAGCATTTTACACTTTATCTCCTGGCTTCAAAACACAACCACACACACCGAGTTAGAAAGCAAGAATCTTAAAAAAGGTCTCAAGCTCACTGCCGTCAACTCAATTAGGATTCAGAGCGACCCCATAAAACAGAGTCCAACTGCCCCCTGTGGGCTTCCAAGACCCTAATTCTTTCGAGGAGTAGTACATCTCTTGCTCCCATGGAGCGTCTGGTGGGTTTGACCTGCAGTGACATTGGCGTTAGCAGATCACTGCATAACCCAATACGCCAAGTAAAGTCTCACAGATGTCTGTCTATCTGGACAAAACTTATGCACTGGGCTTCTGGGTTTTTTAAATGTGTCTTAATGTTTTGGAGGCGATTTTTCCTCTCTCTCAGCAAGTTTTACAATGAAATAAAACACAAAGGAATGAAATCGATCAAAGCAAAAAGACCAGTTGTTCATTATAGTTGATTGGCTTGTGTTCCCTTCAGAGTCTGGGTGGAGTCCTATGGCCTCTACCTGTGGGTGTAATGTAATTCTGTGTGGGGTTGGGGTTTTCTGTGGTATGTCAAGGAGGCCATGCCAGTGTGGGGTATGTCCTTAGCCAAATCACTCCTTAAGGCTGTAAGGAGCAGCGTGGACAGAGAGGACTAAGCACACACTGAGGAACTTCTCCAGGAAACACAAGTTGAAAGAGACAAGAATGTTCCCACCTCAGCTGTTAGGGTCTCAGAAAGCTGCTGGGTCAGTTCCACACTGACCTCTCTGGTTACTGGGAGTGGGCATCGATGCGATGGCAGGGAGATCTTTATCTCCTTAGAACCACTCAGGTGTGGTATTTCTGTGACCGCAGCAGTAGGGAAGTAACGCTGGCGCTGTGACTGTTTCCGCCTCTGTGTTGTTGACAACCCTCTAGACGTCTGATTTCTGTCTTTGTGGTTTGGTGTTGGAAGGGTCACCTCCTATCCTCCAGGTTTTCATCCCTTATCACAGTCTCCAAGGAGCCCTGGTGGGTTGCTGATCACAAAGCCGGCAGTTCAAACCTACCAGCTGCTCCTCAAGGGAAAGACGAGGCTTTTCTCTCTCGTAAAGATGGATGGATCATTCGACCTGAAAAACGGGGATGATCGTGACAAGTTTGGGGGACGAATTTCGTTCAAGATCGTAGTGAATGTATCGTATGAGTAAGATGTTCTACAGCGTAAATGCTGTGTGTCTGTCTGCATTTTGTATCCACTGGACCTGCCATTCTAGAACAAGACTACCTTGGAGAAAGGTGGGTGGTACATGACACTGGGGTAACAACATACTGTGCTCTAGACTTTATGCTCAAAGTCCTCTGAAGTTATGCCTGCTGCCTCTGCTGCCCTTTAACCTGTGTACAGATGCCATGTGGGTGGCTGGTAAATACCTGGTGGAGCTCATGTGTCATGGGGGAGGGGAGGTCTTATCCTACTTTATGTGACTTACTACCCATGATCTAAAGCTTAATGTGCTGTGCTAGGTGAACATTTTATAGATTTAACACTGGTTCGTTGTCATTTTGATGCCAACACAATGAACTTTAGGGGTGCAATGATGGAAGAATAAATGGTATCTGACCAACATCAAGTGACTTTATCGCTGCCATAAATGTGGGTGTGTAGAGACTCCTGAAGTTGTGTGTGTGACGGGGGAAAAGATAATAAAAGTGGTTTGAAAGTGAAAAGGAAAACAAATAAAAGATTGACAGTCAGGGAAATCTGCAGGGACAGTTCCGTGGTGTCCATAAGGCTATTCGTCAGAATTGACTTGATGGCAGGGGGTTCAGTTTTTGGCATCATGCCCTCCAGGATCTCTGGTGGTGCAGAGGGTTTAGTGGTGGCCTGTCAATGGCAAGGTTGGCACATTGAGATCACCAGCCATTCCAAGGGAAAAAGATAAAGCTGTCTGTTCCCCTCAGGATGCTGACCCTGGACAATGGTCGGGAGCAGTTCTGCTCTGTTCTGGAGGGCCAGGGTGAGTGGAGACCGACTTGATGGCCTTGGGTACCCACGCACCACCATCAGAGCACTTCCAGCGAAGCCCACCCATCAGGTGCAAAAGTCACCCACTCTCTTCGACGACTTGTCCCATAAACATGTGCAGTGGAGGAAGCTGAGGTTCTCCTCTGACTCCATCATCTGCAGACCGCTAAGGACACATGGCCGAAGTAGCCTGCCACACCATTTAGATGTGCCCTCCCCTGACAAGAAAGCCCACTCCCTCTCTCTCTTCCCCTGGGGGCCAGCGGGTGGAATGTTCGCTAACTATCACGACATCAAGAGGAGGTACTCTCCAGTGAGACAATGCCCAGCACTTGTGTGTGTATGTGTGTGTGTGTGTAGGTCTCGTCTGGTTCTGGGGAGTCAAGTGAGAATCTGATCTGAGCATGAAACTCGGCCTTTTCCTTTGTAAGCTCTGCCCAAGCCCAGAGACACGTCTGACCCCGCTTTCCTTACCGTGATGACGACTCCCTCCAGTAACCCAAAGTGGATGGATGCCTCATTAACGGGGCAGCAGTGGGACCCAGGGAGGACGCCCTGAGCCAGGTGCTGACATCGATGAGGTTGGTGTCCCCAGAGCAATTCACACTCATTATTGCACTGTCACCAGGCAAGTCAGCTGAGTGTGCCGAGACCCAGGCATGAAGCCGCATCATGGAAAAAGAGCAAAGGTGGGAATTGGGTCGGTTTAGCATTTTCTCAGTGACACCAGAGTGTCTTAGTCGGTACTTGGGTTTTTCACAATGCTCTCTTTAGCCTCCAGGCATTCACCCAAGTGACATTTGTAATCATTTTTGCATCTCCACAGCACCCTCTTCTGTGCCACCACCCCTAAGCTTCCCCTCTCAGTCCCTTAAGTCAGGGCAGCAGAAGAGATGAGCACATCAGGGAAAATGAGGAGGCTCCCAGAGAGGAGGGCTCCCACAGGTGGTCTGGGGGGCTCTTGGAGCTGGTTCCCCGCTATGATTCCTTTCAGGGCAGTGGGCTTTGTATTAACACACGGTACACTGCTACAGCATGTTGGTTTCCTTTACAGGTTAGGTTAGTTCTCAGCGTCTCGTTTGAACATTCTGCTTTTGCTTTTTATTTTCCAGTTTTTCTAGTTGGGTAAGACTTGGGTGGTTACGCTGGATCCGAGGAGAGTTTTCTCATCTCTCCCACTCGTACTACAAAGGCTTTGCTTACTGGGGGGATTTCAAAGGGAAGCCGGTGAGCAGATGCTTAGTAGGGCCAGGGGAGGGGCTGGAGCCAGAGCCCTTGTTCATTTCTCACAGAGCGTCATGCAGAAGCATGTGGGAGGCAGCCTGGGTACTTTTTTTTTTTTTACATTTTCCCCCAGTTTAAAAAGCCAAACTTCTTTCGTCCTGATAATTCACTATCCTTAAACAAAATGAAACAGGCCCTTAGACAGTGAAAGTCTCTGCCATCCCCACATGGGTCATTCGGAGAGCATGCTCCCAGTCTTGTTATGACCACTTAAGAAAGTGAAAGTGCACACTCACGTTCAGGAAAGTCATCGTGACCAGGATCACAGCCCGTGATCATGTTCGACCTGTTCTTTCCCTTCTTAGGTTGTGGTTGTCTCCCACAGGGAAAAAAAAATCCCATTTTGAAATAAAGTAATTCTTACACAGATCCAAGCCCTAATAAATGAAGACTGGCCACGCTGCTATCAAGTCGTGGCGAGCCTGTAAGATAGGGTAGAACTGATCCTGTGAGTCTCCGAGAGTCTAATTCTTTATAGGATACAAAGCCTCCTCTTTTGCCTACTCAGACCCTATAGGCAAGTGAAAGTCTCCCATCCTTTACTTTCAGGTCTCCCAAAGGTGACCCCTCTAACTGTTTTCCATAGAGGAAAGCCATCTAACACATCTCTAACTCTACCTACACTTACATATTATTCTGTATCATGCCTTGCTCTGCTCATTTAACATACTTGAGATTTGAAAAATCAATACCTACAAATTATTCTTTTGAACAGGTGTGCTGCCTTCCATTACATGAACAGACCAATCCATCATCAAATGCTGAACATTGAAGCCATTCTAAAGTTTTCGCTAGAACCAACAGTTCTGGAAGAGATATTCTTGTATGTGTGTGTCCATAAAGGGCGAAGGCTTAGCACTTGTTTCTCAAACCCGGCCGTGAGCATTGTTGCTTGATGGCATTGAGCTGGTCCACAAAACAAAACACTGCCCAGTATTCCTATGCCCGAGCCCACTGTTATGCCACGGTGCCAACCCATCTCCCGAAGGGCCTCCCTCTTTGTTTGCTGCCCTTCCTCTTTACCAAGCATGAGATCTCTCTCCAGGGCCTGGTCTCTTCTGCCAACACGTTCAAAGTCTGTAAGACGAAGACTGAGCATCCTTGCCTCTCAGGTGCTCTCTGGCCATTTTTCTTCCAAGACAGATCAGTTTGTCCCGGGAACTGGCACTTGGTTTGCCTGTTGTTTTATTTTGTTTTATAAAAATCTTTGTGAATCAGCGAAGTAATACCTCTCATTTGCTTTCTTTGATTGCTAAAGACCTTAACCCTCTTTTACATGAGTTATTGCCCCAATTAAGGAACTCTGCTTTTGTAGTGGATTACACATTGCCTTGTTAATCCCAAGGTCAGAAGTTTGAACCCATCGGCTGCTCCATAGAAGAGAGAGGAGGGTTTCTGCTTCCACAAAGATTCAGAGACTCGGGAATGCACAGGGCAGGTCTATCCTGTCCTATGGGGTGACTGAGTCAGAATCAGTTCAATGGCACTGAGATTGCCTCCAATTGCCTCGTGATTTGTGCCTAGGTGTCTACTGGTATTCACTCCATCTCTCCGTGATTTGTAAGAGGGGAATTGCACTCCAATGGTAGAACTAAGGTTTTCTCTGCATAGTCATAATTGTCTAGTAGTCTCAATAAAATGAGGCCAAGTTAAGTGATGCATTTGATAAAACAAACACTTCTAGCAAAGTATAAATCATGTAGAGAGAGAGAAAGAAAGAGAGAGAAATATAGATGTGGGACAAATGAATAGCTGTTTTTCAGTAGTCCTTGCCATCTGGAGGAGCCTGATGGCGCAGTGGTTAGGACTTAAGCTGCTAGTTGCAACATCGGCGGTTCAAAACCACCAAATGCTCCATGGGAGAAAGATGGGACTTTCTACTCCTGAAAGGAGTTACAGTCTCAGAAACTCACAAGGGCAGTTCTCCCCGGTCCTCCTCCAGGGGTCAGCATTGACTTGATGGCAGTGAAAGATCTCCTTGCCATTTGAGGAGACATTTTAGAGTGACAATGAGGATGCCAAAACCAATGCCTTTATCTACTTGTTGACCTAAATTCTTATAAGCAGCCCTGCTATCCTACCCCTATCTTAAGGTACACTAAGTAAAAGTCATAAGACCGGGATCTTTTGACAATTCTAAATGACACACAGTCCCTCTTTCTGATCAATAGTTCCCTCAGCCCAAATTACTGACGTTTTCTCATAATGCTTAAAAGCCAGACACTTCCAGCACCAGGGACCTAACAGCGACTGGCCTGGCATGTGTCTTCACTCTTTCCTATTTTTTCTGACTGCTGTGAGTGGCTTCCTGGTTTAAATGTGGGACTCCTTGATCATAAAATGGACTTTGCTCTGATGCAAAACACAAAATCGGTGGAACCATGGGTCTGACCCTTGAAACTCACACAACCCTCAGTGCTTGAAAGAATTTTCTACTCATCAACTTCAGAAGTGCTATAATAATAAAGCATAAAATGCTATACCAAGATTAATTGATCGAGAGCCACCCACCTCACAATTCTTCCCAAGTCTTGCTTCTCACTTCTTCCCAGGAGCTGTTTCTTACTTCAGAGCCTTTGCCTGGTTACACCCTCTTCCTGGGAACCACTGTTTCTCCGCCTAACTCCTTTCTCCCTACTTCCAGACTAGGGAGCCTCTTCCCAGGAGAGAAAAAAGTCTCTTGGTTGAGCCATGACGGCTTTTGTTATGCTTCTACACCACTTGGTTTAAACTTCTATACAACTAAACACTCACTGTCTCAAACTGGTCCTGCCTCATGGTGCAGTTAATGGGTAATGCATTGGGCTGTTAACCACAAGATTGACAGTTCAAACACACCAGTTGCTTCATGGGCAAAAAAGAAGACTCGCTGCTTCCATAAAGATTCCCATCCTCAGAAACCCAGATATGCAGTTCTGTTGTCCTATGTATCGCTATGAATCATGTGCTATATAATTTTGAAATTAGATGGGTTTGTGTCCTCATCGTTACTTGAATACTATCTCCTGCAGGTCAACATCTGCATCCTGTCTATTTTCCTGTGATTGCTAGCTCTCACAGAACCTGATATTTAGCAGGTTCTCTGCAATGACTTGTTTTGTTGCATTTGGTTCACTATTTTGAACCACATGGAGAATAGTTTGGGTCACAGTTTTGCTGCCTCTAATGCAAACAAGCAGGCATTCCATCCCCGAGGCAAGAGTTGGCCATTCAAAGTCACTCAGAGACCCATGGAGCACAGGGGAATCATCGTGATCCAGGATTGCCTCAACAGCAACTAACGACAACAAACACAACTGACTGTCACCTGGTGGTCATTACCCTCCTCACCTTTGCTTGCTGTGATAAGCCTAACATTGTTGGAAGGCTCACTCTCTAAAGCCATGTGTGCAGGAAATGGGTCCCCCTGCCAGGCTGGCCTGGGAACATGAAGGGGTAGGTTGGCTGAGGCCGCCTTGGCAGTGCAGTGTCACTCTCCTTGCCCGAGGTCTAAATCCTAGCCAAAGGGGCCATGAGGACAAGCCATCCGGAACATTCTAAAACATATAGCACGAGAGAGAAGGAGTTCTCTTCTTGCTCATTTCTGTGTGGTATGAGATGTCTGGAATGGTTTCAGACATACGCAACGGGAGGGAAATTCTCAACCTGTAAAGATGGAAATGAGACCTGAGGTGGTACAGCAGGGAGTAGACTTGCAGGTTGAGGGCAGTCTATCTCCTTAGCTCGTCTTACCAGTACATCATGACTCTTACTCCAGATGCCAGAAATCAGACAGCATTCAGGACTCCTCCATGGTTGGGGTACAGAGTCCAAACAGAAAGTTAAAAGGAATCAAAGACTTTGAAATGTTTTTTAGCAGAGAGGCCTATGGATCAATCTGGGTGTTGCTTTTCAAGCTCATGGAGGATTTTATGAGTGGGATGTCACACGGTGTTTCTCTAAGAGCTCTGAAGAGCTGGGGGGACAAGGAAACGATCTTGAAGCAAACTCTGGCTGGATTTCAGGTGCCTTTTGGAATAATGAACTCTGAACTGAACGACGGAGAGTCAGAGTCTGTCCCTTTAGAAGAGGACAAGACTAAGCAAATGGCGTCTTTGAAAAGTTTATTAGTCACCTACTCAAAAGCCAGGGAGTCATGGGAATGCCTATTTGACGTCTCTCACTGTGTGCGAACTTAGAGAAGAGCAGCGCTTGATATTTAAACAGACGAGGAACCAGCTAAAGACCCATCAACATATTCATCAGGCTACAAGTTTGAGCCCACAAAGCTGGAAATACCTGTTTCAGCACTCGAGGGCCCAAACATCAGCCTGACATCCAGCTTATAAATTCACGGTGAGCACATATGACTTTATCAGAGCTCTGTGCTTAGTCACATGCCCAGAATGGGGACATTGCATGAGAAATGTAGCCTTGGGGAAGGTGGCTGATCATTTCTGGGGTGCTTAGTAGTAAGACTGATCCTAATCAGAGTCTACTTTTCCATGGGTGAAAATGAGTCCTGGCTTTAGTCAGACCCTCCAGCCAGGTCACACGTCTAAACCACACACGGTGTATGCCTCTGGCAACCTGATGCACAGCAATACTGGCTGGGGCCACAAACTCCTGGGTCTAAACCCAGAAACCCAAAACAAAAAATAACTCACTGTCATCAAATGACTCAGAGTGCCCCTACAGCACAGTGTGGAACTGGCCCTGTGAGTTTCTGAGAGGATTTTGAACTGCTTCCCTTGAGGTTAGCAGCCCAACTCATGACCAAGTAACCAAGGGCTACCAAGACACATCTTACATAAATGGAATGGCGCACAGGGGGTGGGGGTTGATTTACTAGCTGTGAGATGGCACTGTTGGATGATAGCTACCATATTTTTGGGACCATAAGACACACCTGTTTTTAGAGCAGAAAAACAAGAAAAAAATATTCTGAAACAAACAGTACCAGTATACTAAAATGTTCTGGGGTACCACACATTCAGACTAGTAGATGCACCCTCATTTTTTCCCCCACTTTGGGGGGGGGGAGAGTGCATTTTATGGACTGAAAAATATGGTAACATGAGACAATAGCTATCTCTTCCTCTCCAACCAATTGTATGTAGAGGTGATTGGTAGCAAGACTTTTACCTTAACCCTGGAAGCTAATGTCAATACAATAAAGGTCAATTAAAGCTGTTTTGAAAAGACCCATTCTGGATCTGGTTCGAGTCATGTTATCATTCTTCTTTGACTGAGATCGCCACTGGGCATTATCTTCTTCCTAGAATTTGTAGGCACGTCTTTAAAAGCATTCTGATTCTGGCTGTTGAGACTCGGCCTGTCACCCGTTACCCAGGCATCTTCTGGTCCCACCAGCCCTATCTCCACAGAAGCTTTCGCTGAACCAGCAGTGGCAGCCAGCAGGACGGTGAGAGTGGCTCCCCAGCTGCCTGTTTCCTTTCACACAGATGCTCCAGTGCTTCTCCTCTCTCCTCCTGTCATCTTGGTTTCCTATTCCCTTCTCAAATCCTCTGCTGCCCTGGGTGGCCCTCCCTGACCGCCTAGAGGAGCCCCGGCAACAGCCTCTGGGGGTGGAAGACCTTCCTCCTGGAGAACACCTTCCTTGGAGCTGCCTGGAGCCCAGTCACGCTCCCCCTCCTACTCTCCTTCCTACACTAGCCCAGATGTTTGTGACAGATGGTTTAGTACTTGGTCTCAATGAGAAGAAGGCAGGAAGATGGACAGGTAGAAGGAAGGAAGGAAGGAAGGAAGGAAGGAAGGAAGGAAGGAAGGAAGGAAGGAAGAACCCCATTGCTGTTGAGTCAATTCTGGTTCACATAGACCCTGTGTTTGGTTTGTGAGACTGTAGATCTCTATAGGGACAGATAGCCTCCCCTTTCTCCAGGCGAGCATCTGGGGAGATGTTGAGTTCACAACCCACCTTGTAGCCCACTGTGCCTCCAGAGCTCTACTGGTGCCAGCCAGGCTGCACTACCTTGCCTTCCCCTGCAACTCATGGGGGTAAAGGCTGGAACAGTCCTGACATAGCAAGGTGGCACCTTACACCTGCCCTTTGACGTCACCTAGACCAGGTCTGAGTACAAATCCTTCTTCTACCACTTATTACCAATGTCCTTGGGCAAAGTTTTTAATCTCCAAGTGCCCCACTTTCCTGTAAAATGGGGTTAAAAGTGTCCTCTTCCAACGTGGCTGTTAGGATTAAGTAATAAATACAGGGACATGTTTATCTACTGCTCAGCCTCACCGTAGAGGTGAAAGCACTCCCCCTTTCTAGATGTACCAAAAAAGAACCCACACCCACTGCTGTCAAGTCAGGTCCCACTCATAGTGGTCTTATAGGACAGGGGAGATGTGCCCCTGTGTGTTTCCAAGCTGTAGCTCTTTGGGGGACTGGAAAGCCTCATTTTTCTCCCATAGAGGGACTGCTGGTTTCGACCTGTTGACCTTATGGTTAGCAGTCCAATGCACAGCCACTATACCACCAGGAGTATTCCTTAGCTGTACGCTACTTCTAAATACCTGCAGCCAGACAGAGCTGTGGACCAACAGTATGTGCAGCCTTCGCCACTGCCACTTCCTTTGAAAGGAACACCGGTCATGGGTCTCCAAACCAAGCTCACAACCATCAAGCCAGCCCTGGTGGCCTAGTGCTTATGCACTGGGCTGCAATCTGAAGGGTCATCACTTTGAAACCACCAGCTGCCTCGAAGGAGGGAAGATGAAGGTTTCTCCTCCTGTAAACAATTATAGTCTCAGAAACTCAGGGAGTAGTTCTATCCTGTCCTGTGACTCACGAGCCCACAACGTGTTCAGGTAGCTGCACAGGCGGCCTTTTACTGGAGCAGGGGAAGCGACAGCAATCGTGCAGGCAACACAGGCATCTCTGGAACACCAGGAAGGTTAATGAGATAACATCTTGAGGAAAAGTGCTGCGTGTGCTAAAAATCACCATGTTGCAATTACCTGATACCGCTGCGAGCCCCGCGTTGTCTAGATGATGCAAAGGCACCAGACGAAACCAGAAGGTACGGTACTCATACCCACCCGGCCCCCAGGCCTGCCACGGATTCTCAGCAGCATCCCACTGCCTTCGCATGGCCTCTGACTCACAATGACCCTCAGGACAGAGGAGAACTGCCCCACAGGACTTCAAGTCTGTGAACAGCAGACTGCCACATCCTTCTCCCCCAGGGCAGCTGCTGGGTTCAACCCGCTGGTCAAGGGCAGTGATGTGTTTTAAATTGAAATGAAGCCCACTGCTGTCAAGTCGATGTCAACACATCAAAACCCGCAGGTCAGGCTAGCAGCACCCTGGTGAGTTTCTGGCCCTGTACTTCTTTACAGGAGAAAACCAGATCGTTCCCCCCAGGGAGTCGGGAGCCGCTGTGGTTTTGAACTGCTGACCTTACGGTTAGCAGCCCAATTCATAGCCACTCTGCCACCAAGGCTCCTGGGCTCCTGGACAGCAACAAAGACAAAAACAAACAACCAAGCCCACCACTGTGGGGTTCATTCCCACTCAGAGACCTGTTTTGGATTTCCAGATTGTAAACCTTTACAGGGGCAGACAGCCTCATCTTTCTCCCCCAGAGGGTTTGAACAACCCACCTTGTGCTTAGCATCCTCAAACCTAACTCTTAGCACCACCAGGGCTGTCCCTTGGGAAAGGACTTTAGGCTCTATAGTCTTCTGGCTGGGTTTAGAATCCTGCCAGGGTTCTTTTGCAAAGTCTCCCAGAGATCCTGGGGACCAGCTCACTGGCCTGGGGCAAAGCACCCGGCAAATGAAGAGACCTACAGTTAGCACGCCAATGGCCCCACCCCGCTCTCAGGCTGCAAATCAAAAGTGCTGGTCAACTGTCGGTCATGCCTATTGCTGGCCACTACTCAATCTCTCTGTCTTCTGATTTCGAGGTGCCCGTCTGACTATAACCACCAGGAGAAAATAAGTCTCTGTCTGGTCTTCATGTTACCAACCACAGTCTATCACAAAGTCGAGTTGAATTTCACCAAGGCTGAATTATGGCTTAGAAGCACGGAAAAAAAGATGACCCTATTGGTTCCCTTTTTAAGGAGCAGCTTATTCATGGCTCAGTGCTTGCAGTTTGTAGATCCGCTGAGCCAAACTACTGTATAGTATTAGCATGAGCCTTTCCTTGGGAAGCACTAGCGATTCTTAGCGCCCTTTGCACATGGATTAGTTCACGGCGCTGCTCTCTCTCTTTCTCCCATTTTCTGGGGTCGCCAGCTCTGACCCTTGTTGTCTGCCCACACTTTGCTAAGGCAAAACCCCAAAGAGAGGAAGAGGGAGGGAGAGCGAGAGCGAGAGCGAGAGCGAGAGAGAGAGAGAGATTGTGTCCTGGTGTCCGGCCCACAGACAGGCCCTGTGAGTGCATGACACGCAGCTGTCCACAGCCTTGGGACAGGCAAGGTGCCCTCAACTCCTGTGGTGGCCACTGCCACTTGAAGAACGCAGCCGCTCAATCGTCTTATTGTATGTTTTCAAAATAATTCTCGGTCATGCCCCAGGAATGTCTGAACTTCTGTGTGAACTCGCTAGTTTGCATATTTTCCAGCTTATTCGTGGGAGAGCCGAGAGGGCAGGCCCAGGACTTAGCTTCTTCATGGCCCTCTCCATCGGGTGCAAGGGCATCTGTCCTGCCAGAGACTTCCCAGAGCCCACTGTCCACTCAGAGACACTCCCTACCCCCACAGATTCTTGCCCCGGCCTCCTGGGTCTCCTTTGTCACTGACCTGAGGAAGGAAATATCTTGCTGCATGTCTTATGCTCATCATTAGAGAATGCCACACCATTCTAGCTCTGAATTGTCACGAATCGAGATTCCCCAGCCACAAAAGGCTAGGAGGAGGAGAGCTGCGTCGGCGTTGCTCTGGGCAGGCTGTCCGCCCTGCGCCTGGCACTGCTGGGAAGGGAGCCCTCCGCTTCTGATTTCAGGATGACTGCACACGATCCCGGTTCTAATCTAGATTGTCATTCATAAATCCCCGAGACATGGCAGGCCCAGCCAGATGTGCTGTGGCCCGGCCTAATCCTTCCATGGTGATGCAAGGGAGGGTGGAAGTTAAGCCTTAATTAAAAACAAGATCTGATACTGGAAAAGGAAGGTTTTAAAATGCTTTGAATGGGGCTGTTTGCGGGTGTTTTCAAGTGTGCAGATCCATAGATTGAGGAGAGAGTGCATCTTATTTTGCGAGATGCCGCTTGCTCTGTAGAATCACAAAGAAGATCAGGAACCACCCCAGGGCCGAGCTAGAGGATAAGGTGCCTCCAAATCCCTCCACCTAGGCGTCTGCTCTCTGTAGCATGATGTGTTTAATCTACAGACCCCACTTCCTCTCTGTGGAAGCCAGTGTCTGCCACAAACAGAATGACCACAGAGTTATGTCCTACAGCTAGAAAAAAAGGGATGCAGGAGTAATTTTTAAGAAATCCTCCTTTTCTTGCTTTCTATCTATGCACTTATAGACACACACCATACATACTCATGTTGAAACCGAGTTTTTCAATGCATTTTTAATGCAGTTTTTGCGGTAAAATTAGATACCTCGGCTGCTATTCGGGTCGGCTTATACTCAAATATATACGGCATTCATTTTTCCAAGAGACCTTTGCATACAGTCAGATGCTCCACACAACTAGAAGAGGCACCAGTCAGTCTGACCACCATGGACTACAAAATGTGGCAGGGCAGTGAGAAATGCAGCTGTCAATATAGTTTAGTAGCAATATATCAGTGGCTTCTAAAGAAAAACCAGCTGGAGCAGCAGGGTAAAGAAAAATCAAATCAGAGAGGGACCAGTAAGATAGAGAGGCAACAGTTCCAACCACTTTCCCACCTTCATAGCAAAAAACAAAATAGTCTGTGTACTTCCTTCATTCAGTCCTGACGACCCCATACCCCTACCCTGTACTCAGGAGGAAGGTATACACAGATCAAGAGGCAGTCGTGTGAACAGAACAAGAAAATACTGCATGGTTTAAAACCAGGAAAAAACGTGCATCAGGGTTGTCTTCTCTTGCCATCCTCAAAAAATCTGTACACAGAGACAACAAGGAATCAGAGAAGCTGGATTATATATAGAAGAAAACGGCATCAGGATTGGAGGAAAACTGATCAACAACCTGCCATAGGCAGATGACACACCTTGCTTGCTGACAGCGAGGAAGACTTGAAGCTCTTGCTGAGGCGGATCAAGAATTGCTGCCTACAGTATAGAGGATGACTCAGTGGGAGGATCGGAGTCTTCCCAACTGGGCCAGCGTGTGACACCAGGATATCTGGAGAGAAGGTTGAGATTGTCAAGGGTTGAGTCTTTCTTGGATCCTCCATCAATGGTCTTGGATGAAACAGGCACGAGATCCAACAATGCAATGTGATCGGGCCACGTTGCTGCAACAGACTTCTTTAAAGTGTTGTGAGGCGGGGAGGTTGCTTTGAGAACTAAAGCGCAGGATCAGCCAGCAGGTCCTTCTCTTCTGCGTATGGTTCCTACAAGTCGGACCAAGTTGGTGGCCCCTAAGAACAACAACCCGCACCTCAGACACCAGGCTCTGTGCAGCAGAGGGTCAGCCAAGCAGAGGGAGGCCCTTGGAGAGGTGGATTGACGCAGTGGCTACAGCAGCCTACTCCAACACCGAGTGATGGAGGGTGGGCAGGCTTCCATCATGCTGTCCATAAGGTGACTGTGAGTCAGAGGTCACTTGACCCCACCTAACTCCAACCACAGCCTCTGCTGGCGAGGAACCCTGATGGGACCAGGATCGGTTATGTATTCGGTTTGCTATTCGGATTCAGCAGCCATTCCAAGGGAGGAAGATGGGGTAGGCTGCTTCCTTCAAGGTGGCAACCTCATGGGGCATTCTAGTGTGACCCGCCTGGGCACACTGAGTCAGAATCAAAGCAGGGGGCTTCAGTTTTCTGGCTGTCAGAAGCCCAAGAGTACAAGCAGTATGTGATCAAGTCATCAACAGCTCACCACCACAGCAACCCAGGATGAGGCACGCCATGCACAGTAAAAATGCACCCAGAGAGAGAAATAACAGATCTGAGGATGCCAGATTGAAGACTGCTCTCTCTCTCCTTGAATTAACAGTACCAATGACAGATGAAGCCTTCAATATGAGTCTCCGAATGAATCAGCAGCTAAGATGATCCTGGTACTTCTTTGAGCCTAACTTTCACTTTCTTTAGCCAGTGGTCCCTGTCCCTGACTACACTTTTATATTGCCTATTTCCTGTAGAATTGGACTAGAGGTTAATTTGTAAGATATATCAATACTTCAGATTGTTTTCATTCCTTTGCACTGACAAGCAGGTGCAATAATTAATCTCTTTGTACATAGCATCTGGAGCATGTGAATGAGTATGCTTCCAGGTAGAGGACCTAAATATAACTTCAGCCCTTCTAGGTTTTTCCAATTTTTTTCCAAAGTCACTTACATCCCAGGGCTGTTGTCCTGGGTTGGGGTCAAGTAGATTCTGAACGATGGCCGCCACATGAGAACAGCATAGTACTGATGCCCCTAGAAACTTATAATAGGTCCTGTTTCTGCACACTTTTACCAGAACTTGGTAATAGAAATCTTAGCAACCTGAGAATAAAATGATATATTTCACCACTTTAATTTACATTTCTTTGCTACTATGGAAATCCATTCTTTTCTCTGAAACTCCTATTGCCATCATGTTTTTGTTGTTGTTCGGTGTCCGTGGATCAGATTCATAGAAATCCTGGGACCAACAGAACAAGAAACTGCCCAGTCCTACACTATCCTGCCAGTTGTGAAGTTTGAGCCTGTGGTTGTAAAACCTGTTATGCTATCAATCCAGCTCATTGAGGGTCTTAGACCTCTCTGTGACTGAGCCAATAAAGAAACTCATAGCTATATAATCATAAATCTATTCTTCTGGTATCCTGGCTTCTCATTCAGATTTTCCATCTCTGTTACCTTGTTCTTCCTTATGACTTCCAGTTCTTTTATTTCCTTTTTTCTTATACTGTATGAGGTATGCGTCCAGTTTGATCCTTTTTTCAAAAAATACTTTTACTGGGGGCTCATACAGATCGTATCCCAGTCCATATATGCATCTATTGTGTCAAGCATATTTGTACATATGCTGCCGTCATCATTTTTGAAACATTTTCTTTCTACTTGAGACCTTGGTCTTCCCCCCTCCCCCACTCTCCCTCCCTCATGAAACCTTGAAAATGTATAAATTATTATTTTTTCATGTTTTTTGTGGAAATTCAGCTGTCCCAGTGCGGAGATTTGTTAGATTGGGGCATTTCCTATTGAATACATCTAGCACTTTTATTGTGAAAGATCAATTGGCAATTGATGTGTGGATTTATCTCATTGGCCTGGATATCTATTGTTATACCAGAGTCAGCCTGTTGGAACGCCACCGGCCTAAAGAAGACCGCAGAAGAATCGATGCATGTGAATGACGGTGCCAGAGAACAATATTGAAAGTTCCATGGACTGCTCGAACTGTATTCAGAGAAGTAGGGACAGCGTTCACCTTCGAGGAAAGGATGGCAAGACTCTGTTCTAGAGATTCTGACGTATTGTCAGAAGAGACCAGTCCCTGGACAAGAACCTCGTGCTTGGAAGTGTAGGGGCAGTAAAAGAGGGGGAGGCCCTCACGGTGATGGGGGGACGCAATGGCCTCCTCAATGGGCTCAGGCCTCTGAGCAAGTGTGAGGGTGGTGTGGGCTGTGCAGTGTTTCCTTCTATTGTGTATAGAGTCACTGCGGGTCAGAGTTGACCCCTCACGACAACCAGCCCGTTTTGATTACTTGTAGGTTTGTAACATGTTTTGATTTCAGGAACTGTGAGTCCCCTTACTGTCGTCTTCTTTTTCAAGATTTTGTTGTTGTTCCTTCCAGGGACTGTTGCCAATCCATATAAAGCCGAGAACTGGCTTTTCTCTTTTAAAAGCAGGCCGTTGGCGTGTTGTTGGCATTGTGTTAAATCTCTCTTTATTTTCTTTTTAACTGTGCTGAATGTTCTGTATAATCAATCCAGTGAAGGTTTTCACTTCAATTATATTTTTTTATTTTGGGATATTTTGTCTTGCAAATTTGCAAGCCTATTAATTCCTCTCTTTTTGTTACTTTCCTGCCATTTAGAAGGGTAAACCTGATGACATCTGTGTTGACATGAGATGACTTGGCATAATTTGCAACTCCCACTGAACAATTGGGTGGAACCATGCAAACAGGGTGGTAAACACTAAGGGGGGGGGCGTTTTACCATTCCACTGGGGATAAGAGGAAGCCAGCTCAGGCACAGGCAGAGGAGAAGGCTGAAGGGCCATCGAGAAAAAGCAGCCACCACTTGAGCCTGTGGGAGACCCCTGCCTGAAATGGCAGAGTCACAGCTGAGACAGAGCTAGGACCTGCTCAGAGATCTTGAGACAGTGGACTGAGGCTGAGGACCAGAGGGTGATGTCCCTGCCGGTATGGATGACAAGAGGTCCCTTGTGGGCGGAGGCTATATCCTTACCATTTTGTCAATTGTTACCCAAACCAAACCCACATAGACCACGTGATCCCACTCCTCAGCCACCCTACGTAGGGTTTCTGGGGCTGTAAATCTTTCCCCTGCAGAGTAGCTGATGGGTTTGAACCACCGAACTTGTGATCTGGTGGTTAGCGATCCAATGCTCACTGGACAGTGCCACCAAGGCTCTTTTGATTTCCCCTCAGGAATTCCCATCAACAGGGGTGCTGTCTGGTCACTGCGGTGGGTGATGGAACCCAGCACGGAAGCGGAGCAACGGTGTCGTTTCGGCGTCAGAGTGTGGAAGGCTGGTGTCAGGGTAGCAAAGTAGCACGTGGGGTGGAGGCATACCTGGCCTCGGCCTCACTGCAATGGTCCTCGGGCTGCTGTGAGAGGGTGTCTCCTCCCCCTCAGAAGTTGGCATAGAGCAGGCGTGACCCCCCCCCCCCACTCTTTCACCAATAGTCAATCTACACCAGCTGGCAGAGAAGACCACACAGAGAGGAAGAGTTGTAAGAGAGCTGTTCCTACAACTCAATCAGGGGTGATCAAGCCCTGAAGTTGTTGCCACTACAGCCAAGGCGGCTCCTTTGTGGCTCTTTGGCTCCGGTTGGGGTCATTATGAGTTGCCTTCCCGTCAGCTCTGGTTCGTGGTGACCTCACACCTCTTGGAACAGACTGCTGCCTGGGATTGCCCCATCTTCCTGCTCTCTGCGGTGTCCATGGGTTCCCCGAAGCTTTTTCTTGCCTTCACGGCCCTTCCACTGCACCAAACTCGACATGTTTTCCCCGCTAGCATTCCCTACAGATACTTCTAGCTAAGCGAGTCAAAGAGTGTAGGGATATTCTGTGCTCCCGGAGCTTTACATTGACACATCGTCAACCATTCCTCCCCATTTATCTTAGTCCGGAAGCTCTGCTGAAATCTATCCACCCTGGGTCACCCTACACTGGTATTTAAATGGCAGCTTTACCCTTTTTAAAAGTATCATACGAAAAAAAAAATAGGCTCATACTATTTCTGTGGGCATAGATAAACTATTCTGTTTTAATTACACTTCCAGGAGCCCTGTTGGCATTGTGAGGTGAACAGACCTGTCTGAGGTTCAGACCTACCAGCTGCCCAAAGGCGAAAGATGAGGCTCTCTGCTCCTGTGAAAATGTACCGTCCTGGAAACCCCGCTATGATCACGGCCCGCTGAGCTCCGCTCAGTATCAGTGGATTTGGTTTAGTTTGGTCTCTCTATTGAGAAAGCTTTAGGTTCTTTTGTTTGTTCAAACAATGTTATCATAAAACATGTTTTGACATATACATACTGGCACCATTTTGCTATTATGCCCTTAGGACCAATTCAACATGTTCGCTCTGTTTTCTTAGCATGCTCAGAGAGAAGGCTACCCCCCCCACACACGTAAGCTCTAGTGTTGTACATTCTAACTTTGGAATAGACCCCAAGTTCCAATTTTAGATAAACATTCTTTTAGTGAGTTCCTCGATAAAATTTCTTAAGCTAAAGAAAATTTAGCTTCTATTTACAAGTGTTGCTATAAAGTTTTACTGTGAGCTATTTCTTATAGATGTGACCTGCTCTCAAAGAAAAGTAAAATGAGAATATAAAAGTGCCAACCTACAAAACAAATAAGTTAGGGAGGGGCTGTTTTGCATTACACAATTATGATTTGCTTTACCAAGTGCCACATTGGAAGCACCTTGAGACCATTTCCAAGACGACCAAATTGGCAGAAATGCCACTTATTCCTAACCCTCCCAGAACACAGCAAGCGCACAAAACAGGGCTTACCTATCGAAAAATGATTTTGAAGAATTTGAGGCTGAATTCACCAGCCATTGCATTTCGGAGTGGCCATTGGGCACAGAGTAAGAAATCCATGAAAAATGAGCAAGACTGTAAGGATGTGATATTTTTTCCTTTACAACTCAGGTGTGTCGGTGGGGGCGGTGTGTGGGGGGGAGCTATTTATTTGTTTAAAACGAAAGGTTGTACTTCCAAAGTAGAAAGTCTACCCCTTGTTCTTCCCTTGCTGTCTGGAGGTCCCTCGGCATGCCAGCCAACGGAGTGGCATATGGCACTTAACAGTGTCATAGGCAGACTCAGCCTCCCACCCGCCTGTTTGCGAGCTAGCAGGACATAATGAACTAAACCAGGCTTCGTGTCAGACTTAATCCTGCTTTATTCTGGGGTGTCGGAAAATCAGGGGTGGTGGTGGGGGTTAGGGAGATGCACTTGGCAAGATAGCTGAAGGAAATGAAAATATATTGTTACCGAGGTTGGGGGTCGGGGAGTGGCTGGGGTGGAGGCGGTGGCCTTCTTATTCACCGGCTCTAATTCCCTTGCCAGACACATGAAATGACAATGCTGTAGGGCTTAGAAAAATTGGGGCAACTCTGGGGCAGTGGGTGGCGGGGACTGTAATCACACAGGCTGCCTTGGCCGGGAGTGGCAGATGAACCACAGGGAGACACTCCCCTCCCCATGTTGCAGCAGCCCAGCCCTACTGTCTTCGGGAAGAGTTTCTCTGTCTTCTTCCCCAATCACACGTCAGCCTGATTCAGATGTATGCGATCTAATATTGTAAAGTGCTTTGTTTTTGTTTTAAAGGCGGAGGCACCCCTAAAAGCATGGGGGAGGCGGGGAGCAGTTGGCACTTCCCCAGCACATTCGGGAATCCCCCACCAGCAGTCTGACATCCTTAGAGTTTGCGCCCCAGATGAAGGTGGGGTGGGCGGGCAGGGGCCAGCGGGGGAACCCGTTAGGCTGTTCTGGCACTTTCCCCTGGCCTGTCGTCTCACTCTGACCTCAGGCACAGCAGGCATTCTGTGTGTGTGTGTGGGGGGGGGGGGGGGGGGGGGGGGGGGGGCGCGGCAGGTAGGGTTTGCTGACAGGGGCCTTCTGGCCACTGGCTGAGAACCGACTCAGGTGCTGTGCCCAGAAACCTGCTTGACTCCCACAGTCTACGGTCTCTGGGCTAGAACAGGATTGACCCATTTTATTTTATGAGGTGGTGGGAACTGAAAGTAATCAGTGGGGAAAAGCCTGCATCGGGAGTGAGAAGCTGACATTACTGCCAGTCGGACCCCCTGCTTAGCCACGGAAACCTGAGCGAGAGACTGCATCCTTCCAGAAGCGGCTTCTCTGCGAAGAGCTGAGCGCAGCAGAGGACCAGCGGATGGATTTGGTGCGCTGTGGTGGGGAGATGCGGGGGGGGGGCAGGGCTGTGGTGTGCAGGCGGCTGTGCGTGTGCAGGTGGATCAGATGTCTGTGCGCGCACACTGTGGAGTAGGAAATGATGGATCAAGGCAGTGCCCTCAGCAGGATTGAAAGTTATTTCCCATTGGCCCCTGTGTTACTCTGGGTGGATTAGAGAAACAAATTCAAAAACACACATATGTATCTAAGGGAGAGGTTTATATATAAGAGCAATTGAACATTGAGAAAAAATCCCAGCCCAGTCCAGACTAAGTCCTTAAGTCCAATAGTAGTCCATAGGTCCGACAGCAATCTATAAAGTCCTCTTCAGACTCACGAAACACGTGCGATGATGCTGAATGCAGGAAGATCACAGGCCGGTGAATGCAAAGTCAGTGGTGGTAAAAGCACCTCATTGCTGGCAGGGGTCTCTACATGACTTCTCTAGGTCCAGGTTTCAGGATAGGCCCATGTGGCTTCTCCTTGAATGTCTCGCAGGAAGTGAGCCTTGTTAAGAGAGTTCCAACCGAGTGAACCTAGAGAGACAGTGTCTCCGCCTCTAAGACGGAATGACCACATTTCCCAGAATTCTCTGGAGAAGGCCATGCCCACACAGAGGTCTCATTGGCTACCTCCAGATTGACAGGCTAGACTCCACCCCTACACTCTTCATCCTCAAATTGACATCGGAGTAGGTGATTGCCACAGCCCCAGATCACAGAAAACCCCAAAACCGAGTGGTGAAAACCAACAACCCAGTGCTGATGGTGATGTTCTTGTGGGTTGATAGGCAATGGGCTCAGGAAGAATTGGCTGCTCTTTTGACACTTGGAGCTTTTCTGGAGGTGGCAGCAGGGACTGCAAGCACTTGAAGGTTCCGGGGGTGGGATGGGGGGCTCTATGTCCAAGGTGGCCCGTCCCTGTGGTGGGACGTCGAGGCTGGCTGCTGTCAGGAGCCCATGGAGCTATGGCCAGAGACCTCTCTAACATGACATACCCTGGGTCATCCGACTTCCAAGTGACCAAGCATCCCAAGAGAACAAAGCAGTCCCTGTACGGCCTTCGCTGACCTCACCTTGGGAGGCCCACTGGGACACTTCCACCACACGTTATCAGTCAGAGTGGTCATGATGTGCCCCAACTCAGAGAAGGGGACAGAGGCCCACCCCTCCCTTGATGAAAGAACGTGAAAGAATGTTGAGATTGTGCTTTCAAAGAACCCCAGGCATATAACAAGAACCCACTGCTTTTCTCAATATCTGGGGGAAAAAAATGTCCTGATAATTCATATAATCCAGTCAGCCTTCTGAGGCACGGGCCTCCTGAACAATCTGCTTTGCTGAACGCTGATGGAGGAAGTGTCCTTGAAGATTCATGGTGCTTCTCTAGCCGAGAACTCTGAATCGGAAAGTTTTGACCTTCAGAGCCGGTTGGTTTTCAATGTCCTGGAAACAGGCCTCTCTCCCCCTGCTCCGGGGCTGCTGACAGCCCATGGTGCATCCAGAACGAGAACACTGAAGTCACACGATGCACCGAAAGAGACACCTACCACCAGCGTGTCTCTGCAAGCTTTTCCAAAGATAGACAGTCCACAGCTCTCGTTCTAGTGCTGGTGACCGTGGCCAGAAATACACTCAGAGTGGTTGCATGCAGAAGGCACAAACTTCTGGAATCTTCCTTCCATCTCCAGAGAGGGAACAGGCACTTCTTGGGTCTCCTTTCAATGATGATTTTTTTCCCAGCACGTGCAGCTGCCACCAGGCTGCTCTTAGTTCTTGGGGGTTAAACACTTTCTGAAGGTCGTTGTCACTTGCCTTCAGAGGAGCAGCCCTTCAAACACTTTCCTGGATAATGACCATGCCCAGGGGCAGGGCACACCCCCAGGTTCTCCATAGCAGGGCTTCAGGTTCATACACACACACACACACACACACACACACACACACACCCCACACCAAACTACACCCATACATACACCACACACACCACCTGCACACACCACACACACCAAACCAAACTACACCCATACATACACCACACACACCACCTGCACACAAAACACACACACACTACACAGACGACACAGCACACACATGCCACACAGACACACACCACACAGACACACACCACACAGACACAGAACACACATGCACACACATGCTTTTGTTCCTTTGTGCTTATGTATGTTCTGCATTCCCAGGTTCGAAGTCCAGTTGTTTGTAAGAGGCCGTAGAAGGGCAAACACTGGAAGACTTAGGGTAGTGCTTAAATGAGCATGCAGTGATTCAGGCTTTCTACCATGCTGGACTGGGTAAGAAAGCTTTTCAACCCAGACAATCATAGTATACCCACAAAGCCCAGGGGAGAAGTGAATTATGTTATCAACTTCCAAGTACAGTCAGCAATATTTCACCAGAAAAACTGCTTTGCAAAAATTAAACCTTTAATGTTTACACTGGGAAATACTTCCAGCTCTTCTCTGCCATCTCTCCCAGCAGCCCCTGTCCCCTCCTCACACACGCATGCGCACGCGTGCACACACACACACACACACACACACACACACACCATTATTCCCAGAATCCTCTTGGTTTCACTCACCTTTGTGGTGGTAACATTTGCAGGTGATTTGGCAGTGAGGTGCCCCAATGTCTACAACAGGAAGAATAACACAGGGTGGAATTTCCTCTCCTGTTTTACAAAAGGTTCTATAAGCCTACAGTCGACGTCAACATCAATCACAGAAAATGGCAGCCGGAGGGAAATCAATTAGACAATTTCTGGAGATCTTTTTTTCATCCAAATTGGCAGCTACAGGAGGCTGTGGGGCTGGGGCATCCGCTCTCTGTTGTTTTGACTCTGTCTATGCAACACTGCTCTGGCCCAGACTATCCAGCCCTGGGTGTGTTACAGAAAGGCTCTGAAAATAGGAAGCAAAGCCGAGAAGAAGTATTTTCCACGTTCACTTTAAAGTAGCTGCTATATTCACAGGATCCCCAAACAAAACAATATAAGCATGGATAAGGTGCAAAGTCTGTCCTCACCAACCCTATTGTCACTCACCAAGCCCTCCCCCGGAAGTGGTACCCATAGGTCAGTGTCACACAATGATTCCTCCACTGTTCCACCAACACAGGCACACACAAATGCCTACTTCCTCACACACAAGGTCATATGTAGGTCATTCCCAGTATTTTTTAGAAGGTCCTTGAATGAGAAGACACTGGCCTTGTTTGTCCTCATGGTGGGAGGGTGGGAGGATGTACAGAGACAAGAGGGGCCTATCTCACATCTTTGGGGTTTCAGATTTTGTTTGTTAAATTTGACTCTTTGGTGCCATCTCTTCTCTGAGCCTCTTTATTCTTCACTTGCTTTTTATTTATTGTTGTACAGTCTTTCAGGTCATTGGTACACTGTATTTTTCCTAGGTAGCATTCCTACATAAATAGCACCCATGCATACATCCTAGGTGTCTTGTGAACCTTCCAGCAGAACCGTCAACTTGTGCACTCTCCCTCCATGACCTCACTCAAATGATCACATTTGACATGACCAACAGCCTCAATATGATACTTTGGATTCTATTTGTATAATAAAGGCCAGAAGCCATGGATCAAGTTTAGTCATCCCTCAGTCATCAGAAAAGACATGTTTAAAAGTGTGTCCTTTCTCTCAGGCCAATGCCAGGCAGGCCTGAGGAGCAGTGGAGTCTCTTGTAGCGGCTATCAGCCAGGTATGCTACATTGGAGGGTGAGGGGTGGTGCAGGACTGCATGAGGGGAGACCACCCTCCTAGCACAGGCTAGGCCTGCAGTGGGCAAGGCTATTGCAGTGTAGGATGCCAGCTCCCTGTGCAGCCAGGTGGCAGGATGATGTGGGGTTGAGGGAGCGGTTTTGTCCCAGCAAGGACCACTCTACTCTTCCAGCTCCGATGGTGGTGACTCTTCCCACCCTGGCCCCTACCCCATCCAAGGGGCAGAACTGCAAAAGTCCAAGGGCAGTGGCTAGCGTGATGGTGGGGCAGAAAGCACTCCTTTGGTACACAGGTCTCTCCAGCAGAGTGGCCGCCCTGGCTGGGTGCACAAATCTGCATGGTGCCCCGGACTCGGGTGAGGGCTGTTTCCAGGGTGGAAAATGTGATTTCTACCTGCGCTGGAAAAAGTGGTGAGTACATCTGGGAAAATCCTGCTGGGAAAGTGGTGCCTTAAACTCTTGAGGGAGGGCAGCAGCGAGAGCCCCTGACGAGAAGCAAACTTCGGAGTCAACAGATACCAAGGTCAAGACTTAATGTAAGTCTACTGGGCGGGAAAACACCACACCTGAAGTCTAACACATAAAAGGCCCTGGGAGAACACATTTGTGAAATTGCTATGTGGGGCTTATAAGATATGCCAAGACTCATAACTCGAGTGGTAGTTTGTCTTTTTTGAGGTGATTGAAAACAAAAGTACATGAACGCCATCCTTAATTAAGATAAATGCATAATAACAAGTACAGTGCCAATAAAAGCACACCCCCTCCACACCTAACAAAAACCAGTTGCCTTGGCGTCGACTCTGCCTCCTGTCCCACCCCAGTATGTTAAAGTAGAACCGAGTGGTTTCAAGGGCTAACATTTCAGAAGTAGATTTGCGGGCCCTTCCCCAACAGCCTCTGAGTGGCTTCGAGTTTTGGGCTTTCAGCTGAGCGCATTCTCCAGCTGGGACTCGAAGCGCAGGGCAGCATGCCTGGGAGCTGGTGCCCTCCTCCAGGCTCTGGACACCGCCATTGCAGTTCTTCTCGTGGGACCTGACTGTGACCCAAGAGATGAGCCTGTATTTTGACCAGGAAGCTTTTCTGTTAGCCATGTGAAGAGAAAAAGGTGGCATTGGAAACGCTTTCCCCTTCTGATTCTAAAATAGAACACGGGGGTCCAAGTCAGAAACAACGGTAGCAGTGGAGGCTGAACCCGGGGACCGGGCATTATGTGGAGTGGTGTCAGACTCAACAACATAATGCAAACGAACGGAGCAGTTAAAAGAAATTTAACGTTATGTGTTGGAAATGAAGCAGCCACAAAGACAGTAATAACCCATCAAACAAGTTGAAACCCAGTAGTCATGTCATTTGTTGCAGTTTTTGTGTAGTGTTGAACTACATGCCAGGTGAGCAAAAGAGTATGTGTGTGACAATGTACGCTCAATTTTCACATCAGTGTGATTGTGAATAAATGGTGCCCCCCCCCTCCCCTTGAAGTCAACGTGACTTGGCAGTTATGTAAGGATGCAATTACTGACCTCCGACCTCAACTGTCCAGGGCAACCGCTCATGGGTTGGGGCTAATGGTGGCACTGTGCTCAGACAGATTCCCCATGCCGACAATGTCTAGAGTGCTGTGTCATTGGAATAATTGTTTGATGGTATCAATGCAATTGCCATATAGCCCCAGAGATGATTAACAATGCGTTCCTTTTTTATTTCTTTGGGATTTTCTTTTTCTGGCTTTTGTTTGTTTGTTTGCTGGTTGGTCTCTCGATGTTGTTGTTGGTCAGATGGGGTTCTGTTTTTGTCATAGTATGGCTGCCAAAGGAAACTTCAGCCGTGCATATTCCATGGACAAGTAGACGAATTCTAGGCTCCTCCTTGGTTCTGGCCCTAATGCAAGAACAGTGAGTTAAGATAACATGACCCTGCTCGATACTCACCTTCATGAAATGATGCCTGAAGATAAGGGTGCTACAGCACAGTGTGGTGACAGAAGTGGACGGTGCCTGGCTCTCAGTCAGAATAGTGTCTGGGGTGTGAAGGCCTTGTGTTCAAACAGGCAGGCACCTAAGTTAGGTATCAGCTAAGTCCACGTGGAAGAAACACACCAGATTGTGTGATCCGAAGATGACAATAACAAAATTCAAATACAATGAAGGGAAAAGTATCAGAGTTTAAATGTGAACATTCAATTTGTAGCAGACTAGGGAGGACAGGGGAGCCCAAAGTCCATCTACAGAGTCTAGTCAAATAAGCCTCTGGCAGAGCCCCTCTAGCCACAGGAAAGGGACTCAAAGAGCATTACCATCATACAGAGATCATTGCAAATTTGATTATGCTGGATCGAACTTGACCTCCCTCTTGACTGCACCTGAATTTGTTTTGACTCAAATATTTCTTCCTTGTTTCTTGCTTGTTCCAGGACAAATATTTCTTCCCTGGCTGTTTAAATATTGATGGTGATCTTTTCTTTCTTACTCTTTATTTGTATTTTTAACTTTATATGTGTACTTTATTTTATACTTGCCATTTTATGTTTTTTTTCTCCTCATTTTCCCAAATTTCTTCCGTGGCACATTCACAGTGAGGGGTGGGGTAGATACAAGGTGGGGTCTGATCTGTCCTGGAGTCCTGGGGGCACCATACACCATGCACTGTGGGTGGGAGAGGTCGCGCGGGGGGTGAGGGGGTGCTTGGTAGCCCTAGCAGAAGCCTGTGTCCTGGGGAGAGGCAGTGAGTACCTGGGTTCCCCTAGCCCAGACCCACAATGGGAAGAGCTACTAGGGGCAGAGGTGGAGGGCCAGGAGGGTGGGGCACAAAGTATCGGCCCCAGAGGGCTCACATGGCCAAGCCCTTCTCTGGGACAGGGCCCACAGGGCAGCTGGGGAACACTCTGGGCATCGACTTGTGCCACTCCTCTCTCCCCTTCGGTGAGGGAGGAGGGCTCTGGGCTGGGCCAAGCAGCTACCCTGTTCTGCCTCATCCCATCCTCGGCCAATCAGAACGGCTTAGATGTCTGCTTGAAGCCCCAAGAGGCCAGTGTCTTCATGATGTTAGCGATGTTCTTGCAGTCGTCAATGCCGCTGTGGGGACACCCTATGTGTTCATGTCTAGAAGTTCGTTCTTGGGCCAGCAGCCCGTGGTGAAGCTACAAGTCTCTGTGCAGAAGGGGCTAAGCTGTGGATGGGCAACAGGCAGGAAATACACGTGAAACATAGATTCAATCTCCACGGTCCGACCATTTAGCTTCAAGATGGGGAACTCGACGAGTTCCTTTGTTGTGCATGCAACTGGTCCTGTAGACGGATTCCTTTGGAAGCTACAGCTTTGATTGGACCATGCTGTCTGGATCTCATCCCTGGTTACGATTCATTTTACAAAATCATCTTCAATAGCTTCAGTCTCTTCTCACTTCGAAGATGCCAAGACTGGCAGCAAGAAGATGCTGGATGTTCTGTGAGAGCTGGGAAGCCCCAATGCTATATGCACTCTAACCCAGACTGACCCTGCAGACAGGTGGTCCCAGTGTTTGTTTGTTTCCAATGATTTTACTGGGGGCTCCTACAGCTCTTATAACATTCCACACATCATTTGAACAAGCATATTTGTACACATGTTGCCAACTTCATTTCCAAATATTTTCTATGTGAGCCCTTGGTATATGCTCCTCTTCCCTCCTCCCTTTTTTTTAAAAAAAGAAATCATTTTATTGGAGACTCTAGTGTGTTGTTTTATTATTCTGTTGAGTTTCCCAGTTTGTGAAGCAAATGAGTCGATGCAGATAGATAATAATTGATGAAATGGTTTATCTGGGATTTAGGGGTAGAGGAGACAGGGAGGGTGAGGGAACTTGGGGAGCAAACATTGAATGCAGGAGGTGGAGAGGAGCACTAGAATTGATTGTGATGATGAATACACAACTCATTTCAAAAGCAACTTAACCATGTAAATGCTATGTCAAGAAAACCATGAAAAACGGGAAAGGGACCAAAATAGATCAATGTTTACCACATGCAAAGGGGATAGGTTTATTCCATTGGGGTATTGTGTTTATGTCAATGTTGGTTGAATAATTTGGAAAAGGGTATCAATAATGGTTGTATAACATAAAGTATAATCAATGGCATCAAATTATACAAGTAGAAATTGTGTAATTGGAGAATGTTCTAGTTTACATTTTTACCACAATTAGAAAAAAATACATGAATAATAATGACCGCAAGGAATCAGAAAATGTTCTGGAATTGAATATGGTGACAGTTGTGTAACTCTTCTGGATATGACTGAATTATTGAATCATGACTTGTGCATGAAGTACTACTAGTAAAACTGTTAAAGACTATTCACATGCTTCGGTTCTGGCAACACTAGGTAACCAAGACAGGTGTGACAATTGTTTTCCATTGGAAATATTTTCTTAAAGAGTCCTACGACAGGTGGGTTTGGAAAAATCAAGTATTTCAATACTTAAAGGAAACCCTTTCATAGAATTGTTTATCTTGATATTTTATTTTGTTAATTAGTGTTTTGTTAGTTGACCTGGTAGTATAGTTTAACATAATAGTTAAGATGTCAGGATAGTTTTAACAATACAAATATGATGCAGTAAAAATGATCTAGCTTCCACCTTCACTCCAATTAGCCTGCCCTACTACTCAGAGGCAACCAGCAATCCGCTCCCTTACATTTCCTCCAGGAAGAGTCTGCATATGAAAGTATGTAAATAGCTCTGTTTTGAAAACACAGATGAAAGCTTGTGTAAGCAACTTCTCCGCCACACGCACCTCTCTCCCTTCTTCTCAGGGCTGCCAACTAGCCTACTGGATGGAGGAGATGTGAGTGCGCTTTGTGCAATTGTTTTCTCTTTCTAGAACTATATTTTGGCATTGTTCGGGTATTGTGTATACCACTTTTCCCTGGACACTTTAGCTTCTGGGCTCTCTGGACACACACACCCCTTCTGTGGTCTGAAAATGATCTCCAAGGTATGACCTACTGCGGGGGGGGGGGGGGGAAGGGTCCCTTCATTTATTTCTTCTCTCAGGGACCACCTTCCTGGGCTGCTTGATGCCTCCCTCACGTCTCAACTCCATTCCTTCTTCTCTTGCCCCAGCATTTTAGTTGTCTCAGGCAGGAAGATGCATCCACTCCCCATCTTGGCCAGCAACAGAAATGTCTGATTTTTAAACACCCGTGTGTTTCCTAAACATGGAGATGCACAATGATCTGAAGAACTCATCACAGATAAAGATTCCTGGGCGCTCACCCAGAACTTTCTGCCAGGGAATCTGAATCTTTATCTCGAGCCTTAAGTGCCCTGCGGGGGATCAGATCTGTGTCTGAGGACCTGTGTCTTTGTCTCTGTCAATGACCCACCATATTGGACTCTTTGCTTTGCAAAGGAACAAAATAAAAATAAACGGGGAGATTGATTTCTTGCCAGACGTTGGAATATTGAGCTTTTAGAAACACGTCGCTACCTATGATGAGTGCCTAGAGAGTCCAGACTTCAGTGTCGGCGGGACCAGTTAAGTTGGCATCAGACCCAGCAGCCTCGGTCCTTGCAAAAACCGGTTGGGAGTCAAGATGGAAGGGGCACATGTGCTTGTCTGCACAGAGAGGGCACAGATCCCAGCAGTTCCAGCTTAGTTAAACTCATTTTGGAAAATATTTTTGGCTCATGTGGTTTTATGCTTTTAGAGTTCCATTTTTAAGCACTGGGTCCATCCAAACCCACTGAAGCTGAGCTGAAGCATCCAAGGAAGATGCTGAGTTTTGCACAGACCTCTGCTGAGTCTGGAAAAATGTCTCAAGATCTGTCCAAACTGCTCTGTTGAGAGACCCCAACAAAAATCATGAATCCATTTGGAGTCTCGTGGTTTTCATCCAAAAGTATGGCAAAAGCTGTCGCAGGCCTAAAGGTTTCATTATGAAACCTGAAAGAAACCCACAAGCTCCTGTCTTAAAATATACTCCCAAGAGACAAACCAGGAGGAAAAAAATATCTCAGTTTTGGACTGGAAGCATAGGCTCAGGAATGGGAAACATATCCAAACCAAATGTTGTCAGGGATCACTACATTTCACATCCCAAACGAGATTTTATTCCACTGGGGTGACACTGTTTATTAACACTGTCTGTGGCAATTGGATCGTCTCAAAAAGTTAAGGAGTTCTGGAGTCTCTGCTCTTGTTTGTGCTATGAACCAAACTGACCTGCCTGCCACCTAATAAACAAGATGACATAAGTCATGGTATTTTGGTTTCCTGTATCTTCCTTCCTCTAGGATGTGTAGCCAGAAAATGATGATGCAAATTATACTTTCCGTTTGTAATATAAAATTTTACTCCCTAAGTGATTAGGTCCCCCTTCTACCAGTTACTTTTAAGAGTCTGGAGTGCACACATCTCACCTACAGAATTTGTAAAATCTGTATATTCTTTTTGTGTAATTTTTTATTGTGCATTAGTTTAAGATTTACAGAGCCCATCGTAGTTTCACACTTAACATTTCATATATATTTGAGTCAGTTCATCCATGGCAAGGATCCCATTCCCCCCTGTGTTTCCCATATCCATGCCTCCTTCTTTATGAACCTACTGAACTTTATCCATGGGTAAATGTCATTTTGTTCATCTTAAATAGATGCTTGATCATTCTAACGCAGAGGTGAGTTCAGTTCCAGACCTGAAGAAGAAAGACTATCACCTTGGGGGATCTACCAATCTCTAGCCAACCACTAAGACAATGTTCTTTTATAAAATTTGCAGATTATTATTCTCCATACCCATTGTTCTGTAACAAATCACCCTAAACATCAGTGACATGAAACAATGACCATTTTATTGTATCTTGGGATTTTGTAGGTCAGGAATTCTGTCAGACCTCAACTGGGTAGTGCTTCTGCTCCTTGTGATCAAGTGGAGTTCATTGAGTTTCAGTTAGTGGTTGGTGTGGTCTGCTCATGAGAGTGTAAGACAGCTTTACTTATATATCTGGCACTTCAGAAGGAACAATTTGGAATATGGCTGAACTGGGGTCTTTTCCCACTCCATATCATCTTCACATCTTATGTCTGGGGTGTGAGAAATCCTGGAGATGAAGGCAAGGCTTAGAAGTGCTACTTTACCACCTCAGATAGAGAGAAACCAAAAGTTGCAGAGATGTAGTCAACTAATGTGACCCATCTAGCGACATGCAGATGACCCAACCTTACTTCCTGGACATGGGCAGGGCTTGAAGCACTTGCTGATAGAGGTTAAGGATTGCTACCTTCAGGATGGATGTAAATAAAACCCAAATCCTCACAACTGGACAAAGAGGTACTCTCATAGTACATAGGGGGAAACTTATCAAGGGTTTCATCTTGCTTGGATCCATAAATACTGATTATGGAAGTATCGGTCAAGGAATCAAAGATGCACTGCTTTGTGTAAATCTGCTGCACAAGAACACTTTAAAACGTTGAAAAGCAAGGATGTAACTTTGAGGATTAAGATGTCCTTGGCCCACGCCATGATATTTTCAATCATCTACTATGTATGTGAAAGTTGGCCATTAACGTGACGTATTGGAATTGAGGTGCAGGTGGAGAATAGTGGAAGTACCATCTGCTGCCAAAAGAACAAACAAACTTGTCTTGGAAGAAGTACCACCAGAATGCTTGTGAGAGGCAAAGATGGTGACATTCTTTTCATTTATTTTGGCCATGTGATTAACAGAGACCAATCCCTGGAGAAGGACTACATGCTTGGTCAAGCAGAGAGGTTACGAAAAAGAAGGTGACCCTGAACAAGATGGACTGACACCATCACTGAAATGATGGCCTTCAACAGAACAGCAGTTGTAAGGACAGTGTGGGAGTGGGCCGTGGTTCACCCCAGATTCTCTGGGAACTGGAACCAGCTCAATGGCTCCCAACAGCAACGGCAGGTATAATTCCTTATGTACTAATATTCTGCACTCAATATCAATGACTACCTGCCTGTGTTAGAGGGTGTTCTCTGTTACAGGATTAAGATGGGATCTATCTTTAGGCTCTACTCAAAAGAGTACCTTAAGTCACCACTCTTTGTTTCCTGGGGGGGTATTGTCAAATATGACATCTCCATCAAAGCTAATATCTTCTGAGTATCAGAGCCATCTTGTCAAAGAAACTCCAGGGCCATCCAAAGGTCAGGGTCCAATTCTCTGTCTGAAGTGGTGGAAGCTGAGGTCAGAGCCCACAGACTATGACTCGGAAACTTCAAGGTACAGTGTCAAGACTGTGAGTTCCCTTCTCCTCATCTGGCCTGAGACCAGGGAACTGGGAAACAGAGTGACATGTGTGAGTCCTGGTCCATGGGCAGAGGTAGGGCCACATGGCTGAGGGGTTGAGGACCCAAGGGAGACTTGCTGACTTGCTGACGAAAGGTGTTTCCCTGGGGCAACAATTGATCTTGACTTGGAGGGACCTATTAACTTCCCCAATAAACCTGAGTATTGTAAGCAGGTTTACCTGTGTGGCCATTCCAATGACTTATCAAACCCAACACAGAAGTCGAGTGCTGTTGGTGTCAGAGTTGTTAAAGAAGCACAGAGTGTGCAGGCCTACCTGACTCTTGCCTCTGGAAAATAGGGAAGCCAGGGGAGGGGAGGTATGCTATTTACTGCCACTGCAACTTAGATGTCCTTGTATAATCTTTTAAGACGCCAATCCCACTTATCAAAGTCAGATGGAGAACATTGTTTTTGGGACCCGTGTTATGACTATCGACCTCGGTGTTCCCTGACCCTGTGATCCTAACTCCCAGGCACTCCATCCCTAGAGATGCTTCAGTATGTTTGAGATGTTTTCAGTGCTCTACCATATCCAGGGATCTCGTTGCAGCCAAGGTCAAGCCATATATTCACATGTCCTCCACCAAATCTCCATATCTTCATGAGCACACTCTCACCCTCCCACGCCTGCCCAGCCGGCACGTCCACCCATGCCTCCATAATGAGTGCTTACGGAAGGATCAGTCAAGATAGCAAAGATGCATTGCAGTGGATAAATCGTTGAGCACAAGGATTGCAGGATTGTGTGGGGGATGGTTTTTGCCTCTGTGGCTTTTAACCTTTGCAAACCTCCCAGCATCTTCCCCTGTCTCCACCTGTGTTTGTCAAGCTCCCCAGGATTGTCTCCCTGCCCCCCAAGATAACAGGTGTCTCTTCTCTAGCCAAGATCTAGCTATGATTACACTTCCCACCCCCTGAGACTCGTCAGAGAATATTTTCTCTTGATTTTTTATAGTAAGACTCTCATACAATAGTTGTCCTTTGGGGATGGACTAATGTCACTCAGTTTAATGTCCTCCAGCTTTATCTGTGTTAGGAAGTGATCTGCACATTGGTTGTTTTTCTTTAAAGTTGCATTGTATGTATTCCACTCTGAGCAAATTTTGCCAAAGTTTACTTCTTCATTCTTCCATGGCTGGGCATGTAGCTGGTTTCTCCTTATTTGTCCTAAGCAGTTTTTAAGAGGTAATCTTGTCTTTAGATCTTCGGCAGGATCATTTCCTTGCATCTTATTTCTCTCCAATCCCAGATGTCTTCCCAGTCCCGACTGGCCCATGCCGTTTATATCCCAGGAAAGCAGGCAACTCAGGTCCAGCAGGAAGAACTTCTCGCAACAACAGGGTGTCCCCTGCTGCAGGCTTCCTGCCCCTCCTCTTGCCAAATGCTCCCTGAGCCCTATCCCAAAGCAGATTGTGTGTGTGTGTGTGTGTGTGTGTGTGTGAAGTTATGGGGTGACTCTTAAGGGAGATGTAAGATTAGGAAGGTCTCAGGAGCTGGGGCTGGCTGTGCCGGATGTCATTCTAGGTTGGTGAGCACATTGCCGAAAACAAACAAGGAAGTGTCATTTCCAAGGTAGGGATGTGCCAGGTATGAGAACACATGACAGAACAGACTCTGTTGGGACTGTCAGAGAGAAGGGGTCGGGATTTGGAACAAGGAGAGCTTCTGAGAGGTCATCTGTGATGAGGGGCCTATGCCAGCACATCTCTCTAGGATGTCCAAGTGGGATAATTGTCACCATTCACAAAGGCCTTTGGGGGCTGGGCAAGTGCACTCCATGCTGTGAAACCAACCCTCCGTGCTATCTATGCTTTCAAATTCTGAAGTCCAGCGTCAGGACAAAAAACTGGGCCAGCAGTTTCCATGAGTGGCGTCAGCATCCGGGCAGTCGCCCAGGCACAAACAAATGGAAGTTCAAGACAGTCATGAGCCAGGAATCCATCCGGCCTGGAAGAGAGGGCAGGCTAAGAGCAGGCTGATCATGCACGATACCCCCAGGACAGGGCCATCAGTGGGTCAGAGGATGCCCTTCAGACAGAGAGCAGCCAGGTGACCCAGATGTCCTGAGCATGGCTGGAAGATAGGCTGGGGTCATGGTGCTGTGACAGGAAGGGATGGGAAGCTGGAAGAGGGCAGGATGGAGGAGAAAAATCTCAAAGGGCCTTATCCCTCCCCCCGCTCCCCCCCCCCAACACACAAAATTGAAACTGATGGTGGCAGCAATTGTACAATGATGATTGATCTAATTGAATTATGGGTTGTCATAATATCTGTAAGAGCTCCCAATAAAATGATTTTTTAGAAAGTCTCTCTTATGTACTTCCTTCTGAGCCAGGAAGCAATCTCCAAGCCGCCCAAGGATTCTGGGTGTTTCCTGGGAACAGGATGGAAAGGCATAAGCCTGTTTTTTACCCAAACAACCCAGGTCTAGTAGCAGTGTCCTCTGGCTCAAAAAGACAAAGGAGATTAGGACTCTAGGGACTTGGAGGCAGAGTGGGACTTTGAGAGGGAAGACCATTTTTAAGCTCAGGTTCTTTACAGAAGAGCCAAAAGAATAAATACCACAATTTCACTCTTCTCTTTCCACTGCATGCTTACTTAGGGCTGCCCACTGGCTAGAGGCAACCCGAAGCCACAGAGGCCTGTTGATAGAGTGCAAACTCCAGAACTTTCTGGGGGTGGAGAGCAGGTGAGACTCTACACCCCCCTCCCCTCAGATCAGATAGCAATGAAAGACAAAAGACTGGGGGAGGTTGACCTAGGAAAACTGGTGTAGACAGAAGAGAGAAGAGACCAAGGACTGGGTCTCCAATACAAGTGGAGAAACTGTTTCCAGGAAGAGGTGTTAAACTGTCACAGGCTGTGGGTGGCAGCAGTAAGATGAGGTCTGGGAACGTATCCCTGGGGGCAACAACGCAGAGAGCACTCCTAGCAGGCAGAATGAGCAGTGGAAGTAGGGGGGTGGGGGAACCTCAATGAAGTAGGCTTATAGGAGAATGGCAAGAGAGAAATTAAAGCCTCAAACGTAGACAATTTTCTTTTTTTTTAAAATTCATTTTGGGGGCTCATACAACTCTTATCATGATCAATACATACATCTATTGCACGCAGACCACATTTATACATTTGTTGCCATCATCATTCTTGAAACATCCTCCTTCTACTTAGACCCTTGGTATCAGCTCTTCATATTTGCCCTCCTTCCCCACCTCCTTTCCCTCATGAACCCTTAATACTTACAAATTCCATTATTTTTCCATATCACACACTGTCCAATGTGTCCCTTCACCCACTTCCCTGTTGTCCATACCCCAGGGGGGGAGGTTATATGTAGAGCCCTGCAATTGGTTCCCCCTTTCCACTCCACCTTCCCTCCATCCTCCCAGTATCACCACTCTCACCACTAGTCCT